>CAWUFW010017592.1:0-247500 GCA_963921515.1 Calotriton arnoldi
GGGTCTACACCCTCATCATCACAGTGACCAAAGGTAATTGTTGACAAAGAAAGAGCTGCAACTGCCAAACTGCATGGATCATTCCTGGTCACAGAACCAAAAACTCATCTGTGGCAAAGTAGTGTATGTGTCCCATTGCAACATAAATTGGGGGAGCCAAATACTGCAGTGCAAATGAAACATTCCTTTGGCCATGTGCAGACAAACAACACCCATGGGGGCTGAGACCGTCAACAGTCATCAATGACACAATGACAGAAGTGACCATCAGAATGCAGAACCACATATTTGCACCAATGGGCACACAAATGCAGATACCCTGTGGAGACAGCAGATGTGAGGTGAACAGATACCATACCATGGCAGCAATGGGACACACAAACCATGATCACTGTGCTGACCGATGACCTAGGAGTCCCAGGGACAGCAGGGGAAACACACCAAACAACATACAGCCAATGGCACACCCAAGATATGCCAATGCAGTGGTGCAGATGCACAAACACAAACAGGCAGACCAACACTGTCATCATACACAGCAGGTGAGGGGTGGGGGTGCCAGTGTCCCCAGGCAACAACACAACACATGAGGAGAGCTGAATACCAATCATACAGATATGCATACACTGCCACACTAAGGTAACTCATGGATCCAAATCCCCTATGTGGGCAAGCAGGCATTGACAGGTGAGAGGGAGCACAAAACACACATGTCACACAGGCACGTAGGAACAACAACTGACACAGCAAGTCACAGACACACCACAGCACCACCCCCAGGGCCCCCACAATGTGGTGACCCTGGGCTGAATAAAAATACCACTGTGATGACAAAGCTAAATGTCGTTCACACTGTGAACCACAGTCAGGTGTCCTGAGCAACAAACTACCATCACACCTACACAAGCACAAATCAATCAGCATGGCCAGTAAGCCAAGGCCAACATGGAGGCAGGGGCCTAGCCGGGCAACAACTCTCATCTGCACACACTCAAGACCACACCCCTCGACCTCCAACAATGTGCAGCAGTGAAGTACACATGCACTGGTGACATTGCACATGCACCCATGACTATTCCAGGGTGGTGGGTGGGAACCAAGGTGTAGAAACACATCACACATGGACACTCAACAAGACTCCTGAATGTCTGACACACTGCACACTACGCTGTACATGGACATGACGGCAATACCACACCGACCAATGGGATCCCAGCCACAGTCACACACCAATGAAGAAGCCAAGGTCACCCACAAAGAACACACATAGACAACAACCAACATTGCAGCCCGGACCCTAAGGAGTGCCAGCAGTCACACACACAACGTGTCACAATCACTGAAAGATAACACAAACTGGAAATCACATGACAGGGGCAAACAACAAGTGCCAAAGGGAAACCTGACTGTGACCCATCTGCGTCTGCACACAAACTCTGCCCTGACAGCAAACACACCTATGGGTGACACCCTGATGACCAGTAATGTGCCATGCACCCACATCACAGAGAACACAGGGAGAAGACTTTGGGGGAACATAGCTCAAGTCAGCAAGCATCACAAACAGGTACAACACTAGGGATCACAGCATGCGCAGATGAATGGAAGTGAACACACAGACATGCACATACAACACACACCTTGGGCGCAGGCAATGTCACACGTGTACACACTGCCATGAGGGGACTCCACTCCTTTGTGAGGAAAGCTGTGCCATATGTTGCCTCAGTAGGGCCCCATCATGTCAGCTGAGCACTTGGTCACACAATCAACAATTAGCACCAAATGAGGGCTCCCATCACATCAGCCTGGTCATGGATGTGCCAACGGAATCATCAGCACAGATCCAACACACTTGTATAGCAATGTTGCACTGACTACACGGATGAGTCCCTCCCCATTGATGCCCAAACCTGCATGTCCACTGGAGATGGCAACACGGTCAGGGAAGTAGACAAATGCAACGATGGCAGGCACAACAGATGTGCAGGGGTGGAAGCCACAGATATGAAATTGCCAATGTAAGTAGGAAACCCATTGCCAAATACTGAACACATGACACCCTCAGATGCTGCTATTGATGACATGGATACACCACATGATAGGACACATTCCCCCTGGACCACATGGGTTCCTGCACAGTAACACTTCATAATCATGAGACCAGATATCACCATCACTGCAGCAAGGGCATGGTTAGCTGCACCAACAACATGTACATCTGAAGCATGAGCACTAGAGAAAAGAAAGTTGCTTTATTCAGCATATGTGTTGTTTGATAACGACGTCCAGAAGAAATTAGAGCAAAGGCCAATGGCCAGTCCATTGTCAAAGTTCAAACAGGGTGACACTGGCAGATGTCACCCTACGCATGCCTGCACAATACCAGGGACAATCCACTAGGAGGGGCAACCGGGGGGCAGGCCAGGCACCGCAGGGACAGGATCAGGGCTCACCAGGGGGAGTCAGGGAAGGGGTGGTGGGTGCTGGAGAGCCACTGACAACTGCAGTGGAGGTGTCTGACATGGTGTGTGCCGGCACAACTGGGGGCATGACTCAGATGTCGTGGGTGCCGGCACAACTGCAGTGGACCCTGCAGATGGGGTGGACAGGTCCGCCACTGCAGTGCCCAAGTCAGACAGGGCGGTAGTGGACTCCACTGCAGTGCCTACCTCCAGGGGAGGAGAATGGGGAACAGGCAAGGTGGGTTGGACAGAGGGGAGGACACCCTCACCACATCAGTGGCACAGACAAGCGCAGCGGGGGTGTGGTGCTGGGAGAGCAAGTGGCAGGGGGAGAAGGCCGGATCATCTTGGGGATGGTATATCTGTGGGTGGGGGAACCTGGGGCAGGGTGTGGTGGGGGCACCTGTGCAGTGGGGGCCTGAGGGATGGAGGACGGAGACCTTGTGCCTGAGCTGCAGGGCGGTGGCGGGGTCTTGCTCTTACCACTCCGGGGGGACTTGCGGGTGGGGGCCTCAGTCCGTCTGCGCCTGGGGGAGGGTGTCCGGGTGCGAGGGGCACTCTGCTCCGTGTGGGTGGGCTTCCTCTTCCCCCGGGATGCTGGAGCAGCTTCATCGGTGGGGAAGAGGCCGAGGTCACAGAGGAAGAGCTGCTGTGACTTTGGGGTTGCAGGTGAGGCAAGGGAGGGTGCTTTGGAGGGAGAGGGAACTGAGGACTGCGCAGTGCATGTGGATGCGTGTGTGTGTTCCAGGGCCCCATCCCCTGTGAGTCTGGCTTCAGTCCCCTGAATGTGCGTGCGTGTGCGTTTTGTCATTGGCGTGTGTGTGTCAGTGTGCTGGATGTGTGTGTGCTGGTGTGTGCCTGTGCCGGTGTGTGTGTGCCTGGGATGGGTAAGGTGCTGGGGAGTGTGGATGGAGCAGAGGCAGGAGGGGTGAGGGACCGTTTGAGGAGGGACACTGCTGCCGTCAGGGAGGAGTCCATGGACCTATTGCCCCTCTGTAGGTCAGACATGCCCGATGAGATGCCCTCCATGAACGACACCAGCTGAGTCAACAGCGCGGTGTGCGCATGGAGGACACTCAGCATGGCTGTCTGCCCTACATGGAGCTGGCGAAGGAGGTACACAGACTCCTCACTCAGGGCAGCAGGGGACACAGGGGCAGGGGTGCGGTGCCTGGCCCAAAGGAGACACGCTCCCGGACATGGGAGCCTCCACGGACCTGGGGAATGGGAGCCGATGGGAGGGCGGTGGTGGTGCTGGTGGTGGCGGGGACAGCAACACTAGCTGGGGTGTGGTGGCTGCTGACACCCGCCTCCACAAGGGAGTCATCCTCCGAGTTGCTCTGGTCCTCAGCTGAGGTGGATGCTGCTGAGGACTCCTCGGTGTGGCTCCCCTCGCCCTCCGTGCCACTGGGTCCCTCCGACCACTCCTCGGCTGCTGACCCAGTCTGGCTCTCCGGCTCCTCCTGGTCCGTGGAGCTGTCCCCTTCCGTGGCCGTGGATGTATCTGCAAACAATGGGGAAACAGACAGACATCAGTCACCTGCACATAACGCACACACCACTGTGAGCACAGCACATCACAGAGCAAGCCCTGGCATCATTAGTTGTACATTGCTAAAAGTGCACTAATTGAAAAGGAGAAGTCAATTGTCAGTCTGATGCCAAGCATGGCACTCACATCCCACATGGCCTTGCACCCATCTGTCTGGTGTCTGTTGGATTGCAACACCCCAGTGTTGACACATGCACCAAGTACACAGTAGTTGGACAGTGCAGAGGACACGGTGTGGACACATCACAGCTCTTGCCACTGAGTCAGTACAGGTTTCCGGATGTAAGGGATGCCCAGAGTGAAATAGGAAATGCATGTGATGCATACCAGCGACAGACACCATGATGCACCCATGTCCTGATAGCCAGCGCCACTATGGTGTGCATGTAGCACATGTCACTCCCCTGCAGGCTCACCAATCAGTAGACACATGCCATGGCGGAGGCATGACTGCAAAGTCATACATCACTGGCTCAGTGATGTATGACTTTGCAGCCAGACAACAACACTCTGCACTGTGTCACAATAGTAGGTCATGGGGAATGCAAGTCCTGGAGCTGCACAAGTGCACATGTACATCCCCCCACAACACATCCTCTTAACCCTCATCTGTCCAGGTCATACCTATTGGACATATGGGAGACCTGTGACACTACCCTCTGAACCTGAGCCCCTCACACTCTGCTGTGCATGGGGAACAGCTGCCTGAACTTCACATTTACATGCCCCAGTCTGCATGGGCAGCTGATCAGACACCTATGTGTCACACAAGTATCGTCTCCTATGGTCACATCTCCAGTGGCATGCTGAGCCCCTACCAAGAAACTCCACAGCAGTCCTGGCGACTAATCCACAGCACACTGACACAGAGGCAGACACCTGAGGGGTCAAATCACTGTGCACAATGTGTCCGCTGATACACGGGAGTGGGAGTACAGAGTGTATTGTATGGCCTGGAGTAGGCATGACTGTCCAGCCCCACATGAATGAGGGATGAGCCCTGGACTGTAGGCAGCTGGCTAAGTATGTGTGACACACGTCATATACATACTCCTGGGGCACAAACATTGCTCCCACCCGCAGCATAGGTGTGTGCCAGGTACCCCAGCCACATGTGGTGGATCAGCTCAGCAATTGGACCACAGATCAAAGTAACACGCTGAATACATGTCAGAATACAGGCATTGTGTAAGCAATGGACCCACCCATGATGCCCACCACAGAGTCAGGGAAACAGATGCTGTCTCCCACCTTGAGTCAAGCAAACTGCAAGGACACAGACTTAAGTGACAGAATTCCCTGCATGTAAGGGCCACACCTGGGTATCAGATGAGGAGTGGGCAGTGCACAATAGAGGGACATGGCTCCTGGACAACATGACTGCTGTACTGTGGCAGTTCAACCTGGCCCGAGGAGGGCACATAGCATGTTAGACAGAGTACACAGTGCAGTCTTTGACTCACCCCCTCCTTGCTGCTCTCTGGCCTTCAGCTGCCCATCCAGGTCTGGAAAGACCACCGCCAGGATCCTGAGCATGTGGGGGGTCAGGGTCCGTGTTCCGCCCCTCCTGCGAGGAGGCGACAGCTTCAGCTGGACCCGTGCAATCCTCCGGGTCCAGCCCCGAAGGTCCTGCCACCTCTTTTGGCAGTTGCGGATCCGGCGCTTGTAGACCCCCACGGACCGGACAGCCCGGACGATGTCCTTCCATATCTCATGCTTCCGATGGGCAGAAGCCTGTCAGGATGACAAAGTGATAAGGCCATTACTACACATGCAACATATCCGTGCATGACACAGTTGCATATACATGTCGCAATCACAGGGGCACATGGTGTACCCAGGCAGTGCACGGCTGCCCATGGACAGTTTTCCAGAAGTCACTACATGGGATCATTGCATGGGGAGTAAAACCCTGTTCAGAAGCACTGTCACTGCACCATACCTGTCCAGTGCAAGTCACTACACACTATGGGGGGTGACAACTACTCAGTGAGCCTGCTAGCCAGTGGTGTGCTGACTCTCAGCCTTGCTAGTCAGACAAAATGCACATTCAGAAAGGCAGTGCACAGAACACTCACCTGCTCCCCTGGTGTCCCATACAGCTTGCTGTACTGTGGAAGTAGGCTGTCCAGCAGGGCCTGGTTCTCCTCAAGGCTGAAGGCTGGGGCTCTCTCCACAGTACGTGCCATTGCAGGGCCCAGAGGGGCAGAGACAGCAGCAGTGCAGTGGCAGATGTCGTCCTGGAGCATGTAGTGCAGGCAAGTGGGCTCTCAGGGGAACAGGCTGCAATATATATGTGCTGGAGAGGCAGATACTGTCCCTTGTGTCCAAAGTGATAGGTCCAAGTCGTTTGCATCTTCTGAATCTGGCCAATCCATGGAATAGCAGCACCAAAACACGCCCACAGCATCCTTCAAAACTTCAACTTCATGACATACATGATTTTGCAACATTGTTGTGGGTGACCAACTGATTTTCCAGCAACCGACTCGTTCGAAATTCGAAAACGCGTCCGTTGCCAGGCAAGCCCATTGTCAATGGGTGCGCACCGATCGGTCCATTGAGGTACAACGCGCACAGGGGTACAACGCGTACCCGCACACATTGAAAGCAATGGGCCGGCCGGAGGCACCGATCGGTCCATTGCAGTTCAACGCGCACAGGGGTACAACGCGTACCCGCACACATTGAAAGCAATGGGCCGGCCGGAGGCACCGATCGGTCCATTGCAGTTCAACGCGCACAGGGGTACAACGCGTACCCGCACACATTGAAAGCAATGGGCCGGCCGGAGGCACCGATCGGTCCATTGCTGTTCAACGCGCACAGGGGTACAACGCGTACCCGCACACATTGAAAGCAATGGGCCGGCCGGAGGCACCGATCGGTCCATTGCAGTTCAACGCGCACAGGGGTACAACGCGTGCCCGCACACATTGAAAGCAATGGGCCGGCCGGAGGCACCGATCGGTCCATTGCAGTTCAACGCGCACAGGGGTACAACGCGTACCCGCACACATTGAAAGCAATGGGCCGGCCGGAGGCACCGATCGGTCCATTGCTGTTCAACGCGCACAGGGGTACAACGCGTACCCGCACACATTGAAAGCAATGGGCCGGCCGGAGGCACCGATCGGTCCATTGCTGTTCAACGCGCACAGGGTACAACGCGTACCCGCACACATTGAAAGCAATGGGCCGGCCGGAGGCACCGATCGGTCCATTGCTGTTCAACACGCACAGGGGTACAACGCGTACCCGCACACATTGAAAGCAATGGGCCGGCCGGAGGCACCGATCGGTCCATTGCTGTTCAACGCGCACAGGGGTACAACGCGTACCCGCACACATTGAAAGCAATGGGCCGGCCGGAGGCACCGATCGGTCCATTGCTGTTCAACGCGCACAGGGGTACAACGCGTACCCGCACATTGAATGCAATGGGCCGGCCGGAGGCACCGATCGGTCCATTGCAGTTCAACGCGCACAGGGGTACAACGCGTACCCGCACACATTGAATGCAATGGGCCGGCCGGAGGCACCGATCGGTCCATTGCAGTTCAACGCGCACAGGGGTACAACGCGTACCCGCACACATTGAAAGCAATGGGCCGGCCGGAGGCACCGATCGGTCCATTGCTGTTCAACGCATCACTGTATATGTGACTGGCATAGGTCAGCATGCCTGTCTCAGATGGACATGTGCCAGCCACAGATAGCTCCCAGGGAGTGAGGGGCACACCTACATCACGACAGCCTGTCCAAACCTTATCATAAGGCATGTAAGGCTGCATTTCCTATTGTGTGTATGTTGGTGTACATGTTGTCCTGTGGGTGTCACCTGTGGGCAGCCACCCCCAGGCTGTGCACGTGTTAATGGGGACAGGATCCTGGGTGTTACGTGTACGTGACCACTGTGATGTGCAACTGTTCATATCTGTGCATGTGTCATGGTCACATTTCACAGTGGTGTTTGTGTATGTCATGTCACATACCCCGTGAGTCCCATGTGGGACGGTATGTTTGAGCCAGGGTGTCCCAGTGGCACAATAGTGATGGCCCTCCACAGTCTTTGTGCATGTAGTGTTTACAATGTCTCTGATTTCATGTGCACAATGGGAGACAGTCTCCACATCCACGTTGTGTGTGCATGGACTCTGATGTTGTGCGTGTGTGTCACAGACGTCCATGGCTCTCCTGCCATGGCAAGTGTGGCCACTACCTGTGGGGGTCATGTTTGTTTTGTTGTGGTGTACACATGATACTCCAGGTGATGCCAGTGTCCATGTGGCATTACAGGGTCCCTGGGAATGTGCCTGTCGTTGAGCTGTGGTGCCTGGGGCACATCTGTCCTCACATGTCACTGGGGGGTGACTGTGACACAGCATCATGATATCCAATGGGCCAACCTGGGACAAATTGATGCCACCTGTAGGACCGTGTTGACAGATGTTGGCCATGTATGTACCATACATGTCGTTCCGGTACTGCACACTTCATGTAGTTGTGCCTCATGATGATGTATGTTGGGATCTTGAGTGTGTTCAATGCCGCATATGTGGGGTGACTGACGATCTTGCTTACTTCTCCTCTGCACTGCAGGGCTCCTGCTGTCCATCGGCCATTCCCAGACCTGGCAACGATGGTGGAACGGGACAGCATCCGACGGTACCGCTTCACCAGGCAGCTGATTGAGGATTTTGCAGTGCAGTTGTCCCCACATTTGCAGCCTGGCCGGCCGTATCCTACAGCGCTGACCCCCAAGGTGAAGGTGATGGCAGCCCTACACTTCTTTGCCACCGGTACCTTCCAACATACTGTGGCGTCTGCTGGTGGGATGTCACAGACCATGTTCAGCCGTGTGCTCCGCGATTTCTTGGCGGCAATGTTGCTCTTCCTGAACCGGTACATCTATTTCCCTAGACTGCGACGACTCACTGACGTGAAGAGTGACTTTTATGCCCTGGGGAGGATGCCGCATGTCATTGGCTCCATTGATGGGACACATGTGGCTTTGGTACCACCACAGGCCCAGGAGCAGGCCTACAGGAACCGCAAGCACTACCACTCGGTCAATGCACTGGTGGTGTGTCTTGCAGACATGACCATCACACACGTGTGTGCCCGTTTCCCTGGTTCAGCACACGATGCCTTTGTGATGAGGAGTAGTCGCATCCCCAGGTTGATGGCACAGATGCAGAACCAGCGTGCCTGGCTTGTCGGTGTGTACTGACTTTGTGCCATTGTGTGTGATCTGATCTGTAGTATTCCGCCCACTTTTCCAAGTCAGCTGATGTGCACTTGTCTGTCCGTAGGTGACTCGGGATACCCCAACATGCCGTGGTTGCTGACACCCCTCAGGAACCCTGTGACACCTGCCCAGATGCGCTACAATGAGGCACATGGTCGGACCAGGAGAGTGATTGAGCGGACCTTTGGTCTCCTGAAGAGCCGCTTCCGCTGCCTGGACAAGACCGGAGGGTCCCTCCCATATGCCCCTGCGAAAGTGTGCAAGATTATCATCGTCTGCTGCATGCTCCACAACCTGGCAGTGCGGAAGGAGTTGCCTCTCATCCAGGATGACGATGACCAACATCCGCCACCTGTGGAGGATCCTGGCCTGGACCACGATGCCAGTGACGATGATGATGATGATGGTGATGGTGATGTCCGCACACAGCTCATCACCAACTTCTTTAGCTGAATGTGAGTATCCTGAGGTGTCATGTCAATGATGTGAGTTGGCATGATGTGTGGGTGGTGCTCTGGTGCTGTTGGAGTGTGTCCATGGGCTACTTGACAGGATGTGTGTTGCGATGTGTGGTGACAGGTGGGCTGTACTCCCCAACAGTGTTGACATGCTAACTTGGTTCTGGGTGGGTATCTTGTAACATGTATTGTGCATGAGTTTTGCTGTTCTGTCCTGTACTGCATTGCTTTTGACTGTGTGTCATTTCTGTCCTTCACAGGGTACTTTCAGATTCGTTTGGTCAACTGTGTCCACCGACGACGTGATTGCACATCCAGGCTGGTAGCTGTTGTGTCCCTACAGGTGATGTGCGCCACACCCATGGACTTCCTTCTGTCTACAGTTGTTGACTGTGTGCCCGCTACCAGGTGGGGTTACCTTGCATCTGTAGTGGTTACGGCATGTTGCTACTGTGTAATAAACCTGTGCTTCACTTAGTGATGTGCGTTGTCTGTGGTCACACATTTGACTGCCATTTGCTTACTGCACCTGTGGGCTACTTGACTACAACTGGGAATGGGTGTGGTGTCTGTGCATTGCACCGTCTTCCCTGGCAACATCAGTGTAGGCAATGAGTCAGATGGCCTAGGTGTGTATGTGTTGTGTAGCCCTGGTGGTGTGTCTCCCTCATATGTGTCACGTTGCCTGTACTCACATGCCTGTGTTGTCCTTGCTGTTGCAGTTCGCATACACAGTGTAATTTTGCAGTTCATCATCCCCATAACAGCACCCACGTTGGAATCACGACAGAGGCAAGTATGGTGTATTAGTGTGTTTATTGTGATACATCTGTGATAATAGTGCATAGGATGGATTGTGCTGTACATGAATCTTGCAATCCCAAGTTCCTAGATGAATAGAAAGTCCAGGTAGACAGGATCCCCAGTATCGGGGCCACAGTTGTCTGACACATTGTTCCAACTTGTACTCCCCATGCAATGTGTGGGAGTAGTGTTGCCATCAACAGGGTGAACAGTCTGTGCACAAAGGCGAAAATCCAGAACAGGTTCAGGCTTCCTGGGAGTTGCGCTTGGCCATCAGCCTCTCACTTTCCCCTCCTCGGACGACCCCTCTTCTTGGGGGGGGCCCTCAAGTGCAGGCTGCTGCGGTGCAGGGGACTCTCCGCCAGAGTCCTCCTCCCTCCCTGTGGCAGTTGCAGTTTGTTCGGTACCAGATGTTGTTGGCACACAGGGAGGTGTGGACTGGTTGCTGTTCATCTGGCGGAGGCATTGTAAAATGTCCCTGTGCACCGCCGTCATCTCATGTAGTACATCCCACTTGGACTCCACGCGGGACATGTGGGAGTCCACACGTGACATGTGTGACTCCACGTGGGACATGTGGGAGTCCAAGCGGGCATGATGGGCAGCCTGCTGCTGTTTGATGTCTCTGAGGAGCCCCACTACCTGGCTGAGCTCTCCGGTGCTGGACTGGTACGCATCAGCTATGCGTACCAGTTGTGGGTCTTCATGCACACCAGCAACGTCTGCAAGCAGCGACCTCTGTCTCCCACCCCTCCCACCACCCCTGCTGACATGTGCAGTGTGTGCAGTTGCACGCACAGATAACCCTGGTCCACCTTGGGGGTGGTGGTGGTGGTGGTGGTGGTGTCCATGGCCCCAGGTTGGTCCAGGGTCACTGCGCTGGTGTTGTTCCTTATTCTGTCCATGTCGGCAGGGATGGTATTCGTGGTGACAGTCGTTGGAGGGGTGGGTGCAGGGGTGCAGCTGGTGGACCTGCTGGTGCTGCAGCTGGTGGTCCTGCTGGTGCAGCATGTTGACTTGCACCGGATGTGCCAGGTTGTTCATCGTCCGAGGAGGACAGAGGCTGTACGACGCCAGTGAGCTCGGCATCCTCTTGAGACTGGGACTCCTCAGCGTCTGCTGCTGTGTCCCTATCATCACCTGTTTTTGGGAGACACAAACAATGTATGTCATGTTTCTGCAGGCATCAGTGGTTGACACACCTGACAGTTGTGACTGTGCCTCGGGGTGCGGGCCTGTACATTGTATTGTCCTAAGTCGTCACAGTCAGGGGTTGATATTGGTGTGGCACATTGTCCTGCATTATTTGGGCATTTCTATGTATTCTCTGGGGTGTGAACATGGTCTGCATTGATTGTGTTTGGTTGACAGCCAGACCTCCTTCCCACCCACCCACCCACCCAGTCAGTTATCCCACCATGGAACGTGCTTGCATTGCAGGGAGTGTAAGTTGTCTCTCAGGATGTCAGTCAGTGGTGTCCTGCTGTTTGTTGGTGCACAGTTGGCAGCAGGGCCTTGTGCTCCCCACAGCAGTAGCCAGTGTCAGCCATCTTGTGAGTCCTTCTCCACTCCCTGTGATGTGAGCATGGTTCAGGGTGGTGTTGATGGGACAGTTGTGAGGCTGAGCAATGTCTGTGACTACGACTCCCATCATGCTATTGCCTCCACCCCCTTCCCAGCATGCCCATGCTTCCTTCCTTTTGACTCTGCTTCCCTGTGGGGTGGGCTGGCTGTGCTGACAGGATGGCTGGGAGTGTTGTCCTGGCAGTTGTTTGGCTAAGAGTCCCAAGAGTGTCCCTGTGCTTCACACAACATAACCCAGGGTGGTGGTGCTTTGTGGGATCTTGTGTTAGGATGGAGGGCATTGCATTCTACCAGGTGGGTACTGTGGAGTTTGTGTGGGGGGGGTGTGAGGGGAGGTGCTGGTGACTATAGTCAGTGCTGCAAGTCCCCCTTCCCACCCAGCCAGCCAGATAGCCCACCATGGAACGTGCTTGCATTGCAGGGAGTGTAAGTTGTCTCTCAGGATGTCAGTCAGTGGTGTCCTGCTGTTTGTTGGTGCACAGTTGGCAGCAGGGCCTTGTGCTCCCCACAGCAGTAGCCAGTGTCAGCCATCTTGTGAGTCCTTCTCCACTCCCTGTGATGTGAGCATGGTTCAGGGTGGTGTTGATGGGACAGTTGTGGGGGGGGCAATATGTGTGACTGCGACTCCCATGATGCTATTGGCTACACTGACTTGGCCAGCATACACAGAATTCCTTCCTTTGAGTGGTCTTCACTGTGTGTTGGTGTTGTTGTGGTGGCTACATGTGTGGATGTGTGTGTTAGTTCTATTTGTGCCACTGCCTAGCTGTAGTTGTGGTTGTGTTTGTACATGTGTTGGCACAGTTGGATGTGACTTTTTTGATGGCATGTGTTGTGTTTATCTGACTGACATACACATTTTGGGATGATTCTGTTCTAGTTGCTGTGTAATTGCTATGTGTGCATGGTTTGACTCTCCCCTTGACAGTGATGTGTGTGTTTTGTGGCAGTTTATTGTGTACATTTGTTGTGTACTCACCAGGCTCTGGGATGTTCTCTAGTCCATATACGCTCACTGGCGGAAGGATGGCCCGCACCTTCTCCTCCCAGGGCCTGAGGTATATTGGCTTGGCAGGAGGGCCACTGCCGGTATGTTGGCTGTTGACGTAGTCTATCTTCAGCAGGTCCCGTACCCTCCTGCGCACGTCATACCACCTGTTCTGGATGTCCGTCTTTGTGCGCCGACATGGTGATTGGGCGTTCACCCTGTTGATGATCCTCTCCCACATCTTGGTTTTCTGCGACATGGGGGTCTGTTGGACCAGAGTGCCAAACAGCTGTGGCTCCACCCTGAGGATCTCGTCTACCAGGACTTCCAATTCACAATCTAGGAACTTGGGATTCTTCTTGGGGGGCATGGTGATGGGTGGTGATGGTGAGTGATGTGTGTGTTGGTGTGCAGGTGAGGGTGTGTGAGTGTGTGTTTTGCTGGGTGTATGTGAGGTAGGTATTTGTTGGTGTGCTGATGGTGTGTGGCTTGTGTGAGGGGTGAGCTGTGGGTGTGTGGTTGCTTTCTCTTGGGTGCTGGCAGTGGAATGGCATTTGCAAAGGCTCTTGGTAGTGATTTGTGTCCTTTATATAGGTGGAGTTGTGGGTGTGTCTTTGTTCTCTGTCCCCACCCCCCCCAGTATTTAATGGCTTGCTAATTGCTTGTTTGGCCTTTTTTTGGGTGATTTTTCCTTTGTGCTGTTTGTGTATGTTGGAAACGTTCTTGTGACCAAGTCGGACCCTGCATTGGTCTCGTACGGTGTTTTCCGTTTCGTTCACGCTGTGTTTGTGCAGTTTTGTATGCTGCGTACGCGTCGGTCGCGGTGTATTGTGTTGCTTCGGCTCGGTTTTGTATGCGTGTCGGTCGTACGGCTTGTCCTCCGTCCGACTCGGTCGGGTTTTCGCGCCTTGCATCGTACTTTGCGGGTTGGAGTTGGCGGGTACGATTCGGTCGGATTTGTTCCGGGTGCGTGTCGGTCGGTTGGATTCGCGTGTTTTTCCGGCCGGATTGCTATTTTCCGAGCGGCTCGGTCAGTCGGCTTGGTTTCCGGACGTGTCGGTCGGATTTATCGCGGCTTGCATCGTACTTGGCGTGTCGGGCGCCACTGGTACGTGTCGGTCGGTAATTTTTCCGGCTCCGAGTCGGTCGGTGCTTTTTCCGGCCCGAATCAGAATCGACCCCTTAGTCAGTGATCCAAGGTGTTACTGTGTTTACTCCGCCTGCTCACGGAACTCTGTGGAATCTCGCAGAGTTTTTCGGTAACTCCGTGAGCTCTGCCCAGGGGGGAGAGAGAGTGGGTGTGTGTGTAAATATACATATATATAACCTAGTAGTAGTCACCAGTAGATAGTTATAGTTATGACCTAGTTTCCCTAAGAAAAGCATTTTTTGTTTTCCTAATAACTTTGATGCCATTTGATAAATCTTCACGAAATTTTCAAAATTAGTGTGGGAAACGCTTTTTTCCCTTGCAATTTCCCATAGGGATTTTAGACACAACTACAGCCCGAACTGCTGATCAGAATGACACCACATTTGGCAAAAAGCTTGATCGTGGTCCAGAAAGACTGCTTTTTAGGTCGAGCAATCGAGACCTCTTGTATATACTTTAGTATACTTAAATATTAGTATATACTTATATGTGTATGTACTTTGTGGGCTCTGGAGATCAGCCTTAGGACTTGTCTGCTTCCGCTTAGGGACTTTCTTTCTGTTCAACTGCCTCTATTTAACTGTCATTATAGAAAACGACCAGCAGAGGTCAGTAAAATACCAGAATTGCTTTCTGCTGAGGGACTTTCTTTTTTTTATTTTTCTGGCAACTGCCTCTATTTAACTTTCTTGATAGAAAACGACCAGCAGAGGTCAGTAAAATACCAGAATCACTTTAGCATTCTCTAGATTACAGTCCATAGAAATTGTCTTCCACGAGCACCCGTAGACAATAATATTTTTTTCAAATCTTGTATTTTCAGTGATATGACCACCGAAGGCCCCGATTTTATATTAAAAACAGAGCTTTGGACTATACCATTTCCGCTGAAAGGCAATATTTCTCTCCATGTGTTACGCAGTTTGGTGCCTACTTTCCACCATGTTAAAGAACAGTAGATGTTTCAGCACCCATGCTAATGTACTGCATAGCTAAATATATATAAGGTCCTAAAGGCGAGACCGATTGCATTGCAAATGCTTGTTGTAATTTGATGTGAATCTGTTCAGTAGTTTTGGAGTTATTAAAGAAAAAAGAGTTATGTATATCTAGAGATATTAGATCACTTATGACATCTTCTATGACTTCACTGATAAAATCACTGCTGCATTTGCAGTGAAATTATTGATGAGAAAACCTTGTATAGCGAGTGCGCGAGTTACAGTTAACTTAGGGCATGAGCTATATAGTGATTCTCTGGTTTTGTAGTGAATATATATATATATATATATATATATATATATATATATATATATCAAAGCTCCAAGGTTCCCACCAGTTTGAGACGCACTCTGACAGCCACTACAGCAACCTTCATGAGGTAAAAGCCGGATCGGCGGGCGGATCCAGTTTACAGCATGCCTGTCGATTCACGCCTGACGCGTTTCGTGCTCATTGCACTCTTCAGAGGCGCGACAGTCAATTTGGCATAAAGGCCACACCTCCCACTTATGATATGAGCCCTCCAATGGGCGACTCAAATGAGTCTGCGTTGGTTTGTGGGTCTTGTAGTGTGTGCCTTAGTTATGTGCTGCTGTCTGAAACATTCCAAGCTCACCAATGGGCCTCCACACGCTCCTCTGGCTTGTCAATCCTCAATGGATGCCTCCACATTAAGACTCCGAGATTCGGAGCCCCGTGGCCCCAAATTTCCGGGTAGTGCGTCTCCGCGGGTGGGAGGCCGCGTTGTAAATCAAAGCTCCAAGGTTCCCACCAGTTTGAGACGCACTCTGACATCCACTACAGCAACCTTCATGAGGTAAAAGCCGGATCGGCGGGCGGATCCAGTTTACAGCATGCCTGTCGATTCACGCACATAACTAAGGCACACACTACAAGACCCACAAACCAACGCAGACTCATTTGTGTCGCCCATTGGAGGGCTCATATCATAAGTGGGAGGTGTGGCCTTTATGCCAAATTGACTGTCGCGCCTCTGAAGAGTGCAATGAGCACGTAACGCGTCAGGCGTGAATCGACAGGCATGCTGTAAACTGGATCTGCCCGCCGATCCGGCTTTTACCAGTATTTTTATTGTGGTGACAATAACAGGGGTGCAGCTAAAATGTATGTGAGTTTAGCTTCACATATTGGAGGACTGGTGACTATACCATGGTCTTCTGTTTACAAGGAGATGATTCTGAGCAGTCAAAATACATTCCTTGCACTTTAGAGGCAGTTCAGGGAGGATTAATTTAAACCTCTGTCATTTCTATGCATCTGAAACAGCGATAATGCTTACAAAAAATAGCTTTGCCTCTGGGATACTACTTTGTGGTCTTCTGCTCTTGAAACCTGCCCCCAACCTGTTCAGGTTCTGAGGCATTTAGGTTTGAAGACTGATTCTGAGCACTCGCCCTTGGCAGCAAGTAGCAATTACTACCAAAACCTGTTTCACCAACAACAAATTCTTAGTAGAATATTTGCATTCTCTCCACAGCAGGTCAGCCATAAATATGTGTGTGCAGTCAAGTAATGACTTTGGTAACTTGGTATATTTGGGTCTCTAAAACTTTATATCAAAGTTGTAACATATTCAAAAAAAATGCTGCAAGCACTCTTTTAGGATGAAAATGTGATTACGGCTCTGGTGTCATGATTGATTTGGAGATTAGAAAATCAAGAGCCTAAAATCAGGACTTTAAGTGGAATGAAAAAACTGGAGGGTCTCTCGCAGGGGCGTGGCCAATATAATCAAGGGCGAGGCTTAAAACACGTCAGTTAGAAATCTCTGCTTAGCATAGTGTGCTGCCCAGCTGGAATTTTGCTGCTTCTTTTTGTCTTTGCATCCAGCTGTATAATACAACAAGTAACATTACACCTATAGCAAGCCAGGACTATTGGCTTTGTCAATGTTTGTTACTTGCATAAGATAAATAAGCAACAATGGCATCTTTGTATAAAATACTTAAAATGCTTCAGTTCTGAAACAAGACTGTGAAAGAACTGTAATGAGTCCCTTTAAAGATACATCAAAGGCAGTGAAGGGTAGTACTGCTGTCAAGTTAAGATTTTATTTTTCACTTGGAAGGTGAGGGCAATAATAGAGAGCCCAAAAGGGACCCATCTCAGCACCTGCTTTTTAGAACTGCCGGTGCTGAGCCTTGGCAGGACCTGGCGCACTTAAAGCCCTGCCTAAAATGTTGGCTGTACTGGAAATGATCTCTGTTGTAGGGGCCGATCAAGGGTAGTGCTATGTAAGGGAGGGTCTGAATCATGGATCCAGCTGGTAATTTCCTTCCTAGAAAATGCTATTCTGAGTTGTCACAGCTGGAACAGGGAAAAACATGCAGATTTTCCAGGTGCATTCCTGTATGTTTTTCCCAGAATGCAGCTTTGCAGAGCTTGCTTTAAGCAGGAGGGATCTATGTGTGGAAACACTGGTGTGACACCGGGGATACCACTTTACCCGACTCGTGATCGATGTCTTCATGTGCAAGAGGCAGAATCTTTTTTGCACAGAGTGATATATATGCATAGCTATCTCTCCAAATGTAATGTAGAGTTTAGATGCATATTAAGTTTTTTTTTTCCCGGAAAGTTTTAGATCATCAATGGGTTCATTCTAGACGCAGTAATTGTGGCCAGTAATCACCTTTGTATATTTGCATTTTCACTGTTCAGAACATGAATAATGAGTCTGTCAAATTAAGGGGTGATGCTTATGTCATGGACAAACGTTTTTGATAAATGACATTGTTTAGTGTCAGTGCATTTTGCTAAGTGTAAACCAAGCATAACATTTTTACTGTATACCCGCGTTTCAAGATCTACATCACAAACAGTTTTATTTCATCCTGTGATGTTTGTGATCTTAGCTCGTTGTTATTAATTTGAATTCTTAGCCCATTTACATTTTCTCTGGTACTTTTCTCAAAATAGGCAAAACAAATGTCATTCAAATGTGCAATTGAATGACAAGCACAGCATATTATTATTGTGTATAGTACGTTTTGGTGGCAAGACAAAATTCCTGTGGTGATTTTATTAAGCTAGATCCGCTAGTTCCATTTAAGTAAATTTTACAATTACATCAATTATAATTGAATTATGAGGCCGGCTGCGGGGCAGATTGTGTGCCTTTGTGAAAGTTTTCATGTCCAGCGTCATGTAGATGCATGACGGGTGCTGCGATGAACATGAATACTTTCAAAAAGGCTCACAATGTGCCCCGCAGCCGTGCTCCTATTAGCAAAAGGAATGCAGCCAGTCCAGAACCACGACATGTGGCCCTGGGCCAAATGCTTGTGTGATGCTCAGTCCTCTTTGGGAATTTCCTAGTTCACCCAGCTCAACCACTTACGCAGTTTCAATGCCAGGGAAAAGCTGCATCACAGAAGGTGTAACACACAATGCAGATTTGTAGACCAGTTTAGAGTAATAGGATGCTAATAATGAGGTATATGGGCACGTGCCTGTTTGGCATAAACTAGAAATCCCAGGTAACTATTTGGTCACTTTTCCTATTGGAGTCTCTGGAACAGTCTCATACATTGTAACTCTTAGAGCCTTTGCTAAAGATCTTGTCTTCAACTGCATGTTTGCAGTCTGTAAGGTATTTGGATTTGAATGGTCAGGCGTGAGTACCCACAAAGACAAGGTAATTCTGTTTACGTTCCTGGTTGGATCTGGGGGTTGCTGGGTAAATAGATTTACAATCTGCACCCTTTTTCTTTTGTAGGTTTGTGAGATCATACTACGGATACAACTGCACAGGCAGATGTGAGTACAGGCAGAACAAACAGGTAATTGTTTGGCAGAGTTAAAGTGTGGTGCACCTTGTACATTATAGCATACCAACGTACTTTACCCATGTTTTCTTCCGTTGCAGGTTTCGCAGAGAGTACCACACAATTGAACAGGCATACATGAGTACAGGCAGAACAGGTAATTGTTTGGTAGAGGTAAACTGTGGTACATCTTGTACATTGTAGTATAACAACATACCTTACCCATGTTTTCTTCGGTTGCAGGTTTCGCAGACAGTACCACACATATTTGAACGGGCATACGTGAGTACAAACAGAACAGGAAATTGTCTGGTAGAGTTAAACTGTGGTGCATCTTGTACATTGTAATATAACAACATACCTTTAACATATTTTCTTCGGTTGCAGGTTTCGCAGACAGTACCACATGCAACATGATCGGGCATACAGCAGATAATTGTTTTAGTAGAGTTCCCGTGTGGTGCACATGTTATATTGCTATATCACAATGTGCCGTAACAATCTTGACTTCTATTGCAGGCTGTACGGACAGTGCTATATTTAAGTTTGGAAGGGAAGTGCAGAGAACAGAAAAATCCAGGTAATTATACTCTATGTTTTGCCAGCAATGCCTCAATACTATGTGACAGATTGCATTCATGAGCATAGGCACCGACTTTAACCATGTTCCTTTATTTTGCAGGCTTTGTGGCACAGCAGGCTAAAACCGGTTAGCAAAAAAACTTTCAAGTGCAAAGCTGTAACTTCTGCAGAGTGCGGTGCTTCATCACAAAGAAGAAATGTTGCCTTGTATTCAAAGAAGATTGGATGAAAGAAATTGTGGAGGCTGAGACACAGAAATCACGAAGCAAGGTTCGCGCGCAGCTGGGGGAACTATTCCAATACAGTCCAGACGTGTGCTTGATCTGCAAAGCATGTGCCGAAGACAAGACTGTTGGGGACTTTTCTACAAGGAAGAAATGGAGTGTTGGCTGGAAACTGAATTACATGAAATGCCATTTAATTAGCAAAGTTCACGACTCTGCTTTGGTGCTACTGATAAACAAAAGTGCTGCTGCTAGGTTTGGTTATAGAGTGCGGGCAATGCTGACAGAAACTGCCACCAAAAAAACCAAACAGAATAGAAGTGGCTGAACGACAAAGATTCCTTACTGAGGAGATAAAGATTCTTATCAACAACCTGTTGTTGGCCGTCAATATGAATACTTCAATGTTGTCTGTCCAAGACACCCATGACCACCTAGCTTTGTATGTGAAGATACCAGACAGCTGGAGGAGCAACACCTATACCTTTGAGTTCCTTGAGGCCATCAATAGAGTGATACACTGTGAAGCTATGGCAGAACTTCGCAACGCTCTGTATCACACTTTGGTAATTCATGAGAGCACAGATATTTCTGTTATAAAAATGCTCATCCTGTACTTCAAGTTCCAACCTGTAACATCACCAGAGCACAAAACACTGTTTGGGGGCATAGTGAAGCTGACTAGTTGTAATGCTAAGGCGATCACTACTGCTGTGAAAGAATTCTACGCTGCCAATAAACTTGGTCCCTATGAAAATGGTCATGTTGCCATCCGATGGTGCATCTGTGATGCTGGGTAAGAATAATGGTGTTGCTACTCATCTTAAACAATCCGTTCCTCATGTAGTTGAGCAGCATTGTGTCGCCCATCGGGAAGATTTGGGAGTTGATGATGCCTGGAAATAGGGTTCTGATGATTAAAGCGATAGAGACATTATTGAGGACTGTCTCCATTGTGTTCTCCAGATCTCCTGCAAGGAAATCCAAGCTGGATGAAATCGCATCGGTCACTGAATGTGAATTGGTGTCCTTTCGACCATTGAATGAAGTCCGATGGCTTTCAAGGCATTTTGCAGTTGGTGCACTAATTCATAATTACGAGACTGTCCTTAAGTACTTTGAGCATGAGAAAGTTGAAGAGAATGATCCAGTTGCTAAATATTGTTACAAAAAGCTATCGGACTCAAACTACCATATTTCCCTTGCAGTACTTAATGACATTCTGGGTGAATTTGCATCTTTGTGCAAACTATTCCAAAAAAGTTCTTTGACTACTGTTGAAGATGTACAGGATGCAAGAGCAAAGATTGGCCAAATTAAGGAACAGTACTTGGGGGACACTGTCTTTTTGAGCAGCATGGTAAGGGATCTGATTGTGTTCTACATGGAAGGACAAGAGTTTGATAGTGGGCCTATTTTGTTGTTTGTTTCCCTTCTTTGTGAGCACATGCAAAAAAGGTTACCTGAAGATGAACTGAAGGAATGGGGAAGTTTTGAATTCCAGGCAATAGCAACACAATCACATTTTGATTTTGGGACTGAGAATGTACAAAGACTTGTTGAAAAGTATACAAATGTCTTGGTCCTTGGTGATTGTGAATCAACAGAAGATGTTGTTGGACAATACAGAGAATATAAATAAATATGTGGTGGCATGTAAAGGGTGGGTTATTTACGACCTTTCAAGAGATGGTGAATTTCACTGGTTGCAATGCTTCTCAGTATAGCGTGGTGTCTCAGCTTGTTGATGTCTGCACAACATTTCAAGCATCTAGTGCAGATTGTGAATGAGGATTCAGCCTCATGGACACTATAAATAGTAAATTGAGAAATAGACTAGGGGAGAAGCTTTTGCATATGCTGATGAGGGCAAAGGCCTACCTCCTGAATGGGAAAGTTGACCTTGATAGAGTTTATCAACACTGGAAAAATGGCAAGGATCGACGTGTGAAGCAACCACGTCACCCATCTAGTGATGGCACTTGACTTGTGTGAACGGCCCTCTCCCACAGTCCATGTTTGCCTGGATGTCACATATTTGACAAACTATCTCTGACGGGATATCCAGACATTACTCCGTAGCTTGCACATCAAATTGTCAAAATATGTGGTGTAATTGTGTAACTTATTGTATATATATGATCGTTTATAGACTCCCAACATTTCCCTACCCTAAGAACAGTGCTCGAGTTGAGGATCTTTAGTAAAATCTTATTATGGTACCACCGTTGGAGTCCTGTGCTTTTCTAAACCCGAAGTGTACTTGCCTGTGTAACCAATTCATGTCATGGCGTGTGTATCTAAACTGAAAACCTGACTTAAGAGCCTTCATGGGGCATTGTATGTGTGGAAATACACCGTCATTTCACTTTCTTAAGCAAACGTTTGGAGTGATATTTGGCGCTGCACCCACACACGCGGTCTGGTTCCTGGCGCACATAGCCTTGGCTGCAGCACACAGAGACCTTACACTGCCGCACACAGAGGAAATAAATTAGAGGGAACATTGCTGCTAACTATAACTGGTGAATTACTGTGTTTTTTTTAGTTTAAAGTGTAAATTTTGTCACTGACAAATTCACCTAACTATAACGTTACTTCAACCTTTGTTTTTGTCAGTGAATTTCTAAGGCTATTAAAAAAAAAAAACATGTTTTCATCACATGTAACTTTTTAAAAAAAATGTCTTTATTGGCATTTGATAATAAACAACATTGCTCAACATCAAGATGGATGGGGGGGCGCACTGCTTTTGATGACCTAAGGACAGTGTTTCATTCCACCTTAACCCATCTATGTAGAATTACTGCTATTGTAATAACATGTCAGTTCCCACATTGAAGAGGCACAGAAGTCTGACCCTTGGTGGGTCGGGTGAAGATCGACTGGCCTCCCTGCCTCCATGACTGAGGTAGCAGGGCTCAGTTTTGTGGGTGCTGGCCTGCTTCAGCAGTAGGTAAGCTCGGGACCCTCAGAGAGGGGGTCCCCTGATTCAGGCAAGGGAGGGTGTTTCTCTTGAATAGGACACGTTACAACGCAAACATTTACAACGCATGCCTTTACAACGCAGTTTTTACATCGCAACATCCATTACCACGCATGATTTTACAACGCATGCCATCACAACGCATTTTTAGAAACTACATTCACAACGCATTCCATTAAAACACATACCACTACAATGCATACCATTACAACGCATAATACTTTTAGGGCAACAGTAGGGTACAGTAGGGTAAGTGTTGAATAGTGTAGGGGTAAAAATTACTATTCCCACCCCAGTGAGTGCAACAGTAGGGTAAGTGTTGGATAGTGTAGGGGTAATGCGTTGTAATGGAATGCGTTGTAGTGACATGCGTTGTAATGGCATGCAATGTAGTGACATGCATTGTAATGGCTGCTTGTATTTGCATGCGATGTAAAGGCAGTTGCGTTGTAATCACTGCGTTGTAAATGTATTGCGTTGTAATGACTGCGTTATAATGGTTGTTTCCCGTTTCTCTTTGGCGTAGGAATGTCAAAGGAGGTTCCCAAATGCCCTTTGGGCGGGGCCGTGGTGGCATAAGCTCCCAGAAGCTAGATAGTTGCTCCTGACAATAAGTAGCGTCCTGCAGCCATGACTCCACGGTAGGGCAATAAGTAGCGTCCTGCAGCCATGACTCCACGGTAGGGGCAGGCTGTCGAACCCACTGCATTGCAACCCGGTGTTTGGCCAGAAGGAGCATAGCTGTGAGTCGACAGTCTCTGTGTGGGACGTCCTTGACGTATCCCAGGATACTGACCAGGAGAGTCAGTGGTAGAGAATAGCTGCAAACCATCATGTGCACTTACAGTGTGCACTCCCGTGCTGTCATCATAGCCCCGCCCCATTCAGACTTGGCTGGCACTGCGGGAAAAGAAAAAGATAATAAATTGGTTTTAATTATCATTTTATTTTTCCCATTTCCCTCAGCTGACTCTCAGCAGGGGGGCGACACACCACAGCCACAAGCGGAGGAGCCGCCGTTGCCACTGTGTTACATCGCTGCTGGCCATGAAAAGATATGAATCCACAAGTTGAACAATATAAAAATGTTACAAAAGGCATACATATCAAAGCATTCCACAATATGTTTGCCATTTTCCCCGATAATCTCCAGCTTCTAAGGGCAACTCCGGAATAAGTAGATAGCTCTCTCCAGTGTAACGCACCAGTCCATTGCCTGCTTCCACGGAGTCAGTGGTAGCGAGCAGGCCACTTGCATCCCTTTGGAAATGTCTCTCTTTGCCAAAACCACCCCGATCCCCACCAGTGTCCTATCCCCAATGGGATGGCTAACACCTTCCAGGACTCCCAACAAAACTATATCTGGGGAGCTGTCTATTGGTCTTTCAATCACCCCAGAGAGGGTGCTGAGGATATTATGCTACTACCCTGCAATCACAGGACATTCCTACCCCATGTGGTAGAAATGAGCAGACCGCTCTGAACAGCGCCAGCACGTTGGTGTCTCCAGCACGCCAAAGCCTCACTGGTGATCTCTATATCATGTGCAAATAGTTAATTTGGACAAGTCGGAGCCTGGATGATATAACCTGTACCCTAGGGGCCATGCGGCCCTCCCTCATTTGCTTTCAATTCTATCTATACTCAAAATTAATTGACAGAGTCTATTTGTTAACTATTTTACTTTTGAATTTGATTGGTTTAGTAAATATTTTAAAAGTTTATTGGGGGGTTATATATAAACACATACACGTTTCAGTTTGTTTTTCAGTATGTTTGTACACAACATGTTTGGGGTTGATAATGTGGCTAAATTAATTCTGAGGTTAGATGATATTTTTATATGTATTTCAACAATATTGTTAATTTTTTATTAAATCTTTTTACTCAATATTTTTGTATTTTGGATAGCTTGATAAAAAACTGATATGTTTGTAGTCAATGTTTAGGCAACAATATTGTTGTATCACAGCATTTTTGTTGTTGCTGTTGTGACATATAACCAAGAGACGTATAGAGAAGTAGACAGAGAGTGGCGAGGTCGAGTGCGGGGAAAAATCAGAAGTAGTACAAAAAGACATTTCAAGTAACAGCAGTAGAGGTAGAGAGAAAAGTAGAGAGATGGTTAAAGTGCAGAAAGAGATGAGGATTATGGAAAAAACGAGATAAAGTATAGAGACAGAGGTGTGTTCAATATAGTGGTAGAGAGAATGAGATGGTCAGATAGAGAGAGAGTTGCAAGCTATTAAGTATAGCCTGAAATTTGAGATGGAGATTTATATAGAGTTCTTTGTTGTGGCAGCAGATATGTAGAATTAGATTTGGAGAGCATACGTGTTGTTGCTGTAGGGCTGCTTACAACTTTGTTAGGCTTCTATGCTTAAGATTTACTGTTTGTGCGATGTTAAGAATCCAGAAATAAATATTACAAAAGATTTCCCTCCATAAATGCACCACACCTGTTGAACTTTTACACTGAAGCGATACACCGGGTATCCTTTACTGCTGACCTGGACTATGGAGCCATTGTGGTCATCCCCAAAGAGGGCATGCCTCCCGACCAGTGCGCCTCATACCGTCAGATCTCCCTCATCAAAGCCAACATTAAGATCTTTGCCAAAATCCTGGCGGCTCGTCTGACGCACACTCTTACCTATCTCATCCATCCAGACCAATGTGGGTTCATGCCGGGGAGGGGTACATGTCATTGCATCCGGTGAGTACAAGTGGCCCTCTCCCAAACTCAAAAGGAAGAGGGTAACCTAGCCCTCCTTCTAGTGGACTTCACCAAAGCCTTTGACGCGCTTTCCTGGGAATTTTTGGAGGCCTTCTGATGAAGAGCGGGCTGTAGGAAAGTAGGATCTGCTTCTTATGGTTACCCCCACTTTTGCTTGATGTCTCACTGTTTTTGACTAGTCTGACTGGGATCCTGCTAATCAGGACCCCAGTCTATCGGCTTTCTCCCTTAAATTGACATACATGTATTTTGGTACACTCCAGATTGGATACTGGGGTACCCTTATCAGTCCCTAGTATATGGTACCCATGTACCCAGGGCATAGGTACCCCAGAGGCCTCCCATGGGCTGAAGCATGTATTATGCCACCCATGAGAGGCCATACAAAATGGAACTCCAGGTCTGCTACTGCAACCTGTGTAAGCTGGTGCTTGCACCACTTACTTTATAGGTTCACTATATCTAGTGGTCACTACACTTAAAACTTATAAGTCACCCCTATAGCAGGCCTTAACAATCCTGAAGGCAGGGTGCTGGGTTTTTAGTGAGAGGGTGCCCCTGCATGAGCAGAGCCCCTCTGCAGCCTTCGGAGACCATTCTCCCGGGTTGTCGGTGACTCAGCCGGACATATAGGTAGAGGTGCATTATAACCTCGCTGTAAATGCTATCTCGAAAACGGCTGCAAAGAAACATATCGTGTTTGGTATCAAACACCTTGGAATCATACCTTCACACCAGTAACTGGTGTGGGAGGTATGATTCCACCCTTCAGAAGCAAGCTTCGTGGGGGTCACTGGTCTAACCGGTGCCAGCCTTCTCGACCCGGACAGCACAAAATGGATGCTGCCGACCAGAGACACATTTCTGCCCTCCTGCTGCTGAGCCAAGCTCAAGCAGAGGAAAGCAGCACAATAGGCATCCTGTCACAGGGAGGTGTAATCACCTCCCAGACAGGGTTTAGTGTATTGGGGCTGGATGGGTGCACTCTGAGAGTGCCTGAAAGTCTGCACCTGGGGCACATTTGGTGTCCCTGTGCATAGTCCAGCTCAAACCAGTTCTGGGAGCCATTTGCTTATGCTCTGGCGCGAAACTGGACAAAGGACATGGGTGTAACCACCCCTCTGTCCTGCCCCCTCCCCTAGGAGGGTACCCTGAATCTGTCCAACCCTCTCCCGTGGGTACAAAACGGCTTACCTGGCTGTAAGACTTTAGATTTTACGTGAACAAGATTCTACAAGAAGAAACCACTGACCTTCGACCGTCTGGACACTCTGGACCTCGACTGGGCTCGACTTCGTCCCCCTTTCCGTCCGAAGCTTAGTTCGTGCCTGAGCTCCATACAGGCTCTGTGCAGGACCTGTGGTGCACTAAAGACAACTGAAGAATCTCCCTTGGAGTGAAGGAGTCACTCCCCTGCATTCGCATGCACCTAACCGCAACTGACCGCTCTGCTGCTCCTGAGCTCCTGCGGACTCCGAAGACTTCTGCAACACAGGAGGTGGGTTTTCAAAGGTCCCTGAGGTCGATCTGCCCTCTCACCGAGTTTGAGGCCAGTATCCCTCGTGGGGACTGCATAACCCGAACCCCTGTGCACCGCATGCATTTCCAAGTGCATATGCTTGTTGGCGATTCCCGTGCTTGTGCATTGGACTCCGTGTAGTCCTGACCCTGAGCAGTATTTGCACCAAAAAACTCTGGCCTCCTCGCACCGAGTGCTCCGTGGGCTGGTACTTTGCAATCTTGCCCGAGGTCCCCTTGTGACTCCTGGTCCTTCGGCCTGTGGGTCTCTCTGAGGGTCATCTTGAAGTCTGTTGGGCTTTCCTGGTTGCTCCAGATGTGCCCTGACTCCCCATTGCTTGGTGAGTCCCCTGGACCTTGCTGGTCCACACCGTAACCTGTTTGACCTTCCTTCGTGGGTTGCTTTTGCCAAGGCTTGTTGGTGCTCCAGCCGGACACCGACCCCTCAGCACTCAACATCCTTCGTGGGACAGCTCATCTCCGGCTCCTGGTTGTCCATGACATCTCCTGGTCCTCGTGCCTGCAGAGTCAAGCATCCCTTCTTCGCACCTGAAGCAACCGACATTGGTGGGCATTCGTCTACCGAGCCCCTGGTCACTCTGAAGTGACCCAGACTCTGTCCCCTCTGCTTTCAGGTTCCTTCCTTCCTGAATCCAGGCTCGGATTCTTTTCACCTTCAAGGCAGCAGTACTTCTTTGCAGCTCTCCATTGAGAACGACAGCAGTTTCCGACGCCACTTCAGACCTATGCACCCGGCTCCTCTGGGATAGGTAACTCGGGTACTTCGGGAACCCACGGGTGGGGTGGCTCTTCAAACTCTTAAGTTCCAACGGGTTCGCTCGAAGTCCTCCTAGAAGGGTCCTTAAACTTTAAAAGTGTAACCGTGACTTCCCCATAGAATTGTAGAGCCCGCGGTCGTGTTCCCACACTGCACCCGGCCTCCGTGGGTCCCGGTCTACTCACCTTGGGTGGTTCCTTGGGGTCCCAGCGATTCTACTTGCTCCAGACCTTGTCTTGATCTCAGTCATGACTGTTATACCACTATTTTAGTATATGGTTTGTTCTCCCCCTGGAGCCCACTGTGTATTGTGCTACTTACAACTGTTCTATTGGTCTTGTATTGTGTGCTTTGTGTTCTATCCTCATGTAGAGAATAGTAGAGAGTGCTATATTAATAAATACATATTTTTATATAACTACTGTGTGGATCCCCTTCATTTAGTCATTCAGGAGGTGATATTCTGGTACAACAAACTGCTTTACATTCCTTCAAAATTAAGCCTGAAGGCTGCTCTCCACAGCTACCACTAGGATAGCTTTCTAAAGGTTATCTTTGACCTCATACATCATAAGGGTCGTTTGGACAGGTGCAAGGTGCCCACTTTAATTAGTGGACAGCATATACCAGGCAAACTTCTCACACGGGCCTCGGGCCAAGATTTCAGAGGATGATTTGTCTCCTCTACCACAACCCCCAAGCCCAGGTCCAGTGAACGGCATACTATCGACTCCCTTTCTGATCCAACGGGGACATGTCAGGGGTGCCCTCTCTCCCTGCTATTATTTGCTTTGGCCATCGAGCTGTTGACATGCCTGCTGCGATGCGCGAGTCAGTAGGTGTATATGGGGGACGGGATTCGAAGATCGAGTGGCACTCTATGCAGATGTCTTGCTGACCCTCGGGGATCCTCCGAGCTCTGGCCCTCGCTGCCTGGAGTTCATTCGCCTTTACGGCGAAGCCTCCACCCTCCATATTAACCCAGCCAAGTCTATACTGGTAGAAGTGAGGGGAAATGCAGAGAGTCGCTGCTGGTGCCCAACTATTCCACTGCGGCATAACACATTTAAGTACCTGGGGATCCATATATCCCATCATCCAGATTTGGCTTTGAAGCTTAATTTTCAGGGCCTGGCTGTCTCCCTGAACCAGGACCTCCATCGCTGGCAGTGACAACCACTGAATCCGCTGGGGTGCAATGCACTCTTTAGGATGATGTGTCTTCCCCAGTATTTATACATCTTAGCACATTTTCCGTACCCTATACCCAGGCAATGCTTCCATCCCTGACTTCTAAACTGACCTCCTTTGCTGGGCTGGGAAACAACACAGGGTGGCCTTCTCAGCAACACGTAAGTCACCCTTTGATGGGGGACTAGGGGGTCTCCGACATTTATGCACACTACTTGGCAGCGCAATTGGTACCAGTCCACGAATAGTTTTAGGGAGGATGAGATGACCCAGCATACCGCCTAGAACTCTACACAATGGGATTTGAGGGCCTAATTGGCAATCTTTAAGGAAAACCGGTGTCTAGGGAAACCCCCTCATGCACCCAAGTAGCGATACAATGCTGGAGGTTGGCATTGAGGTTGATTCGCTGGGACTGTAAGCTCACTGAACACACACCAATGGGACCGGATAGATATTACATATTTTGGAGACAATGACAAAGGGACTGCACTGCTGTCCTTCCAAGAG
The DNA here is from genome assembly GCA_963921515.1 of Calotriton arnoldi. Classification (NCBI taxonomy): domain Eukaryota; kingdom Metazoa; phylum Chordata; class Amphibia; order Caudata; family Salamandridae; genus Calotriton; species Calotriton arnoldi. The sequence continues at coordinate 29,572 of CAWUFW010017592.1, forward strand.
TTGCAGGAACACTTTGCCCTAGCGAACACGCAGTTCTTTTGCTTTCTCCAACTGACACATGCCTTGACAGTGCATCTCCCACCTGTCACACAAATCCCGGGATACAGTCTGCTAGAAACCAAGATACTTATGGGGCGGTTGTGGAAGGGGGCAATTACTCAAATCTACCGTACATTGATCATTCATGCTCCTGATAACTTTGCCTCCCTTCGTCAGGAGTGGGTTGGATGGATGGGGGAATTAGAAGATGACTGGTGGGAGGCTTGCATGGCCCTTGGGGAGCTGGCAATCTCTGCACGACTGCGTATGATACAGGTAAATTACTTCCACATGACCTATTTATCCCCCTCACGCATACAACAGATGTTTCCTGAAGCCCGTTCTCTGTGTGCACGCTGTAAACAACCAGCTGCTGACCTCTTGCATGTAGCCTGGGACTGCCCTATGGTGAAGCCCTTTTGGACTGGGGTGGAGAGGGAAGTTACCAAGGTCCTGGGTTGCCCGATTGAACTAACCCCTAGAGTTGCCTTACTGGGGCTGGGGGATCCTCACACTTAGTGAATGTTTGTGGCCTACCCTGCCTTGTGGCCAAACAAGACGTGGAGCGTCCATGGAAGCAGCCTACAACACCCTCACTATCAGTCTGGCATAGGGGAGTGGACTGGGTGCCCAGCAAGAAAAACCTATCTATGAGGCTTGTGGGTGTCCTAAAAAACAAGATAAAGCATGGGGGAAGTGGTGGGCTTATCACGGTCTGACTGTATAAGGGGACTGGCCCCTGCGTGGGCAGATGTGAACGTTTCTGTTGGTCTGGAAGACCATATTATTTTCTTTTTCTCTCCCCCTGCGAATTGTGATGATGGACGATGCTCGCTGTATCTTAAATCAATAAAATTGGTTATAATTTTTTTTTTAAAAAGAGCACAGAAATAAATCTGGCCCTGCTTATTGGAAAGTTCAATTGATGCGATCAATGCTCAGGTCTGCGAGTGAAATGGGTGAAGTCTGACTCTTACCAATTGATGTCAGGCAGGTAGGTAGAAGAATATGAAGGTGGGTACTGGGCAACAAAATACTAGCTAATAAATATGCAACAATAGCTAGGTGTATCAGTCTGCACGAAGTGTGTTGGTACTTCCCTCTGCCACTTAACAAAAGAGAATCAAAAAGCAAAATGATAATCCTATCAAAATACATTTTCCTGCATATCCCCTTCTGGCGAAGTGATTAAGATGATATGCTTCTTGATGGTTTGCTTGAGACCAAGTGAGTCTTGGATTCTCCATGAATACTTTTACTGCACATTTTGAATTGGGAGGCATTAGTTCTCCTGTATCTGACTTCTTTCTTGCTGCACAGGATAGGTTTTTGACCTACTGGTCTAATAGGTTGCCCTACTGGTATAATAGGGTGCGATAAAAGAACGGCTCACTGTCGTCATTGTTTGGACATTTCTCAGATGTCCTGCAGGACAGGCAAATATCCTAGTTCCTGCTAGATGCGCCCTTCAGATACTGTTCTGCATATTTATTTGTTAAGTTGTAGCTTCACAAAACATGCTGGAAGTGAGTGACTACTTGAGGTGACAGTGTCCACAAGCAACACTGTCTGAGTGCTCTTACTCTGATGCTGGTCTCGTGTCACACATCATGCGATTGTCCAACAATGGTCAAGATTTAGGCACAAGTCTACCAAACGATGTAAGCAATTATCAGTAATGAGCAGGAGGATTACTCAACATCTTTGCTATTTAGGGGTTCTCTAAGTATCGCAAACATATGTTTGTGTGTCTGGAAATACAAATTTTAAAGAGATGCATGCTCCTACACAGAAATAAACTAGGCCCACCATCTACCAAAGGTGGGGTATTTGACTTAGCCATTGATGACAATGTATCTTGTCTAGTTGTGCTGTTTTACAAAGTCTTTTGCCATCAGCCCAGTTGTTTTGTGGCTTGTGGAATGGAATGAAACATGTGGGTGACACTGCTGGGTCCATCCGAGGCGGGTGCAGGGTTCCACAGGAGAGACTTGTGGACTGCACGAAGGAACCGATGTGTGGAGAGAAACCCCTCCGATTTTTTAGGGATAACGTTTCCAATCATACACTTCATGTACAATTCATTCGTAACAATGTGGCAACAAGCTGTCTTTTGGAGAGTGCCCATGTGTAAGTGGTCATTGCTACAGAGAACAAGTGCCATGCCACCAGAGACAGGAAGTAGTACAAGCACAAGAATGGAGGCAGGACAGGACATACTTTATAACCTGGGCGATACACTTCGTATCTGTGGGTGTTGTGGTTTTGTACTCAATTAGAACATACACTGAAGAACCAGCTAGCCTATTCATTTACAAAGAATCAATCTTTAATCATTACTAACCTACCGTTACTTCAAAAAATCTTTTTATTTCATTAGCTTAGATTATTCATGGAAAATTCATGACACTAACAAACTTCACTGATATGTACATTCAATATAATTACTTCTTCCAAAAATACATTAAAATACAATATTTCATCATAACAATTTAATCAAACTCAAAGAGGAACGAGTTAAAACTGTTCCTTTTTGAGTTTGATAAAATTGTTAGGATGAAACATTTTAATGTATTTTTGGAAGAAGTAATTATATTGAATGTACATATCGATGATGTTTGTTTGTTAGTGTCATGAATTTTTCCATGAATAATCAAAGCTAATGAAGTAAAAAGATTGATTCTTTGTAAAGAGCCTTACAGGAATATTTGGGGTACCCTTCACGAAATAATTATTGTACTCAATTAGAGCCTGCCTGCTGCGAAGGAGCACTGCATTAAAATAAAATTTAAAAAATTGCTAGTGCTATTTGAGAAGGCTTGAGGCAGCACTGTCAAGCATTTCATAGGATTTGGTCTTGCGCATGGGAGTGTCTGATGTAGTTGTCAACGTGCCATTGGGCAGCATAAGGCCACATCTGCCAACCTGTATTAGGCCATTTTGAAAACGTGCTCGTCTGGATCACAATGCATTCGAGTACATGTGTGGGAGGCACCGTCACACAGAGTGCTAAAGGGCATTTGATTACAGCGCGAGTACAGCCATTAATGAATCAGGTGGTGCGTACTTGCTCCCTTTGAAGCAATAAGTGAGGACTTTTATTTGGGTAGTATATAGGGTTTTGTAAATCTCCCCTGCTGGAAATGTTCTTCGCTGGATACTTTTTAGGCAGTTCCTCTGCTGAACATGTTTTACGCTACTGAACATTTCCTTGAGGCTGAGTATTTTGATCCGGCATTGTCTCACAGGAGTAGGAAAAAATAGCCACCTGGAGTATTTTTGACTATTTTGCCAATACTGTGTAGCGCTCATGGATTCCCATATGAACAGTACTATAGAGAAGAGCATTGTTTCTCTACATGGTGCAACTATGCTGGATTTATCAGCACGTATTTAATTATTTTTAGGGAAAACCTCTTATGTTTTGGTGCGAACAGTGGACTAATCCAGTATACTGGTGAAGTGAGGGCACTAGACAATTCCATTGTATTTACAAGCATGAGCACCCAAAATGTTACAATTAACCCACCACAACCATTCTGGCTAATGGTTTCCAAACCTTTGCATCGCTAGGGAAAATTGAAATATTTCCTGAATTACCTAGCTACAATAGATAAGCATGGCATTAGGTCTCCAGAACAGAAAAAATACTTTTGTTGTATTCCTGGACTTCACAAACATTGCAAAGGTATAACCAGTTGACCAAAGCAGTGGTAGTAGGGAATGTAAATGAGGGGGTAAAGTATTTACTCAGATGCTCTTCCAGACTAAACTATATTTGCATGACAACACAGAAAGTCAGAACTAGGAACATTGAACACCGCAGCTTGCTGTGGTGTACGAAATCCAACACAAAACTCACTAGGCACTTTCTAGAACATTCCCACACTGAAAATGATGTTACTTGGTTGGTGCTGGATAAACCAAACTACTCACCCACTATGGGCTCCTTGGAATCAATTCTTTTTCATAGAGAACGCTGGGAACTTCAGGCTCAAGAGTGATAGACAGGGGATGAATGATGAAATATTCTGGACTACCTGGGACATTGAATATATCTGCTCCTATGTCCCTTATACATCCTGTGCAACATCGCCTTAGATTACTTTCATATCCTCTTGATACAGTTCTGTCTTTACAGTAGGACTGAACTTATAGATACCCAACCTCTCCTTTTCTAGAATAGATTTTTCCGACAACCATTGGAGAATAGATAAGCCACATCCGTGTGATTATACTCCACTTTAGACAATACGCGGTATGCTCCTTTGAAGCTGGTATTAGACATGTCTAGTGACATTTAGACCCTGATGCCCGCATTATCTGATTGAACTTCAACTCCCATGATCCCACGGGTGCAGATGACGCATACGGGTATTCCGCCGTGTATGCATCTATGACTACAAATCCCATGATTGCATCGGCAGTAGTGACCTGCACCACGTAACCTGGCTGCACATCTTCCCTTCCTTTTAATATCAGATCCCGGCAGAGGTCCACTCTACCCTCGCCGGGACTCCGGAATCAAGCAGCACCAAACCACAGGGTAAGTGATGGCTGACACGAGCCACTCCTTGCTGACCTATGCGATCTTGGCACCAGTCTTTTACTCTGGCCGTGCCGCACCCCGCCCCAGTGGAGTTTGCATGACTGTCCATTTATATGTTTGGATGCTATGGCGGCTGTTTCACTATTTCATGAGTAACCGCGCTGGTTTCAACACTGACCGCGCCGTGTCCAGTTTAATTTTTTGATGACGATTGTGGTGCTTTGTGTACAATGTTGGCTCTTGAACCGCACCGTCTGTATTCATTCCCCTTATGGGCTTCGGTGCACTTCTGTCTCAGGTTAACCACAATCACCCTGGTGGATGCCCCTCAGAGGACACCAACGCAGTATCTTGTGAACACAGGTTGTGCAGGAATTTGGCAGCGTATCGCACATGGGTCATGGCTCCCTTTTGCTCCCAGTGCTTTCTATGAATGACGGATCGTGTTATCGCTATGATGTAATAGACAGTAACATATATAATCACATCTCTGAAAGTACGCAGTATGGTGTCAACGTAACCCATGTTGTTATACTGCATGACCTGAGTTTGTCCAGCAACAATTTGGTTGGAGGATATGTTTGCACCTTCAGAGAACAAGTACAAATTGCACAAGTAATAGTGGTCCTGCCTTGTCCTATGTGCCTTTTAAAAATTATTTTTCAGTTGGGCGCTTCTGGATGCACCCAGTGGCTTGAGGGTGGATATCACTGTAATTAGGTAAGATATCTAAAATAAGAAGTATAAAAACTACCCACACAACAATTTTGGCAAGTGCCCTTGTGACTGTTAACTTCTGAGACAGTATGTGCGTATGCCATAGATGATAATGGACAATAGTTTGTAATATATGGAACTGCGTACTAGTGATCTTTAAAGTGATGTGTCCATAGATGATTTGCACTTTTGATCTATTTCATTTTTCCTTCTTTGATTTCCAGAACGACGGTGGACCCTCAACACACACGGGCCATCATCGTTGTGGCCACCTTGATCTCTGGCTGGCCAGTATATTTTGTATTCACAAAACTGTAAACAGAGTGACTAAGATTTTGGGGCCTGATGAATGCCCTGGAACCCCTTTTGGGGACCACTTACGGGCAGAAACATGTTGACCATTAAGAGGGGTTATATATGCTTTACAACCCCGTTCCTCTTTTTAACTCAATCCCAGTGGACCTAAGGAATAAAGTTAATTGGCCCTCTGGAGGTAGTTTTAACTATCACCACATACTACATTCACTTGCACTCTGCCCTTCACTGACCTCATTCCATCGCTCATCAAAACACCTCTACTCCTCCTGAATAGGGGAGTTGTAGCCCACACCATGAACTTCACAGTCCAGTTGTGAGGAGGGAACCCTATGATGAAGCATGTCACCCTCAGGTTAGTGAGGGTTCTCGTCCTAAAGAGGATTTCTTTGTTTTGAGCAGTTTCATTGCACACACTTTCATTAATACACAAGACAGTCTTTGGCTATGTACTAGTTGTTGGTCTGGACTTTGGTTACAATACCAGGCGTACCTCGGTGTGAGCTAATTGTTTCAATGCAGCCATTATTGATCTTAAACAATCATTCAACACCTAAATTTTGCATCAGTATCATGAGATACATTCGTTTTTCAAAGGAACGATGAACAGTCTACCGATTAATATGTACTGGAATTGCAAAAATACAAAACAATTGGCAAACTGACTGTACATTTGAGACCTTGAAGAATGATCTGATCAGTGATCAATTAGTTTGTGTTGTTTCCCCTTCACATACATCAAGTAAAACAGTGAAAATGTTGCATGAAAAAGCTCCCATCCAAGGCAATCAGTGGAAATCAGTATTAAATAAACAGTGAGACATGAGGTTCTTAATAAAATATAACAATAACATTAAGAACAATCCAACTACAGAAAAATAGAATGATGGCAAGACATAGGTAGTGGGTGATGAAGATAGGAATATGGGCGCATCATCCATAAAGGGCTATACTCCCACATGGCATGCCCTTCATCAACATAGGTCAGGAAGTGAAAATTGTATTAGTTCGGGAAAGTGATATATGATCAGGTTCCAGATTACGTCGCTGCTCTTGCGCGACATTCCATGAAGGACTGAATAAGGTAACCCACCACCCTTACCCCCCATGGTCAGCTGTATGGCATCTACTGATCGCTTTTACCCTTCTCAAAGCTTCTTCCTCTGTCCACGCCTAGTGTTGTATGTCGTGTCTCCACCTAGCAAACACATGGCCCCTGTTTAACTATCAGGTCATGGCAATCAGTTGTTTAGCCAACAACAGGGCCAGGTCGATACATCTACTGCCAACTTTTTTAGGTTTAGGTCAAGGTAATAGGCCCAGGAGACAGGACTTCGGCTTAAATGGAAATTCCTTGTTCAATGGGTCACATAGATGTCGTGTGACCTGTTCTCAAAAAACTCCGAAGTGAGGTAAACTCCAAACCATGTGAAAACAGTCCACTGATGTCGACGAACAGTGAGGGCAGGCCCGGGGGGGGGGGGGGTCACCTCCAAATATTCCACTAATTCAAGAAGGGGATAGGTATGTCTGGTGAAGATCACTGAACTGTTTGAACTTAAGTCTGGTATTTCTAGAAATGTTTTGTGTGTATAACTACTTCACTCAGTCCTTATCACCCATATCTGTTCCAAGGCACAGTTCGCATCGGGTCATAACTTGATCAGGTGGGGAACCTTACCATCTTATTTCGTCCATCTCTGCCTTCAAAAATGAAGCCAAATCTTTCTTTATGAGCAAATTTCTTCCATAATCTAAACTGACTCAACACTACCAGATCATACACATGCTACCTCTTATCGAACACTAACCTCATTTTGGTATTGTATATATGAATGTTGGAGCTCAAATGTTTCTTTCACAAATCATTGTACAATTACTCAGGACCTTGTAGCATAACTTTCTGGAAACTTGCTGTACATTATTTTTTGTTAGTAAATCTACATGGCGTTCATGTTGTTCTAAGTTAAAGATATGTAAAGCACTCTGATACCCTACTCAGGATCATGTTCGCGCTATATAAAACACCAAATAAATAAATAAAATCTTAAGGGTTTTGTAGAACAAGGTTAGTAATTTACGACCTGCTCCCATTGTCAGCAAGACTTAACATATAATGCTGAGATTCAGTAGTTCCGGAGCACCAATTTTAGAGGATGTCTTAGCTATAGTACACAAGGCAGAAGGCTCTGGAGGTGTGCTAGTGCATTAAAACAAGAAGGAAGAAGTGGGGAGATTGTTAGTAAAACGAAGGTGCTGGATAAACCAATGTGAAGAACTCAACAAGGAAGATTAAAGGCAAGGAGTAGGAGTAGCCAGTGAAGTGTGGAAATACACGTTTGTAGGTAAGGTTGGTGACACGTTGTTTGAGGTAGATACGTACCTTGAAGGATATAGTGAGGAGAAAATTGGGATTTAGATAGATGAAGTTCAAGATCAGGAACAGGGAAACCCATGGGAAACTGTACATGGCAAGGAAGGGGGCTTTGGTCCTAAGATGGTGTGACCAAAAGAATTTACATGTTGGACACAAATAGCTAGGTTCAGGTCTTGGTGGTGGTTGAAGAAGTCAGTGGGGAACTATTCTAGGAAGGAAGGTGGCATGATGTTTTTTTCTGTAGGATATATCTATCTTTGGCAGGAGCATAAATTGAAGATTGAGAAAGTCCTGCAGACTTTAGAACATTAGTGGTGAACAGTAGAGTTCTCTAGCTGTAGTTTTGTTGAGAATGGTTTTACTTGCCCAGGCCATGTGATCAATTAAGAGGGAATTAAGCTGAAAACGACTTTAGTTTATGCCCTACAAGGCCCCTCCAACACCTACCTGTACGATCAATTTATCAGTTTTGGGACTGGTGCAATTTAGCACCAAATATATTTCTACATTTGCGGAAAAACCCTTCCATATTAGGCAATTACTGAAGAGCAGTAACAAGCTTGGGTGAATGAAAGAATGTCAATTAGATGTAGAGTAGGAACAGTACTGCAGATATCTCTGCATTAAAAGGGTTTAACCCGAATGTGGAAAGTATTACCACGGACAGCAGCAATACAGGTTTGAGGGCAGTTTTGACACAGAGTGCGGTTAGGAAGGGGTGGGGTGATTGCTTGTGTGACATGATCCCCTTCACCAACGGAAGAGAGAAAGGTAGTTCATTTCATGGCATTTGGCTGTAGCAGACCGTTGATCAAACCACTGTGAAGATCCTAATGACAGAAGGTATTGGCAACGCCTATGCCAGACTTCAAAGGCTTTCTATACCTTTGTAGGATTACAGATTCAACATTTTATATATGTTCCAGGGTCAGAAAAGTTTACATCTAATTTCTTGCCCGGAATGCACAGGCAGTTAGAAGAATGTGAAGATAAAATATGGAATGGGTTTCAAGTGGCACTGTGGCATAGTTGCGGAACAGGAGGAAAGGTTTAAAGAGTATAGTAGGGATTAGATTTTGTTGGGTGTGATGTTAGCATGAGTTGGCCACGGAAGAGGTCTTTGGATGTAAGCATTAAGCCATTTAGGAAAGTTAGGTCTACGTTAACTGTAGACAATGTAGTAATCATGAGGGGAGAAAGAATTACTCCTCTTGAATTGCTATGCAGGATAATTTCAAGCTTAGGACATTTTTGGTATTGGTAGGACAACATTTTTGATTAAGAAAGTATTTTGGTGGTAAGGCATCAACTTGGCTATTAACAGAAGTGCAAGAGAATTCACTGGTTGTTTTATGGCTGATACATCTGTGAAAACCTTGGAGTCCCTAATGGCGGAGGAACTGGTCCTAAGCATACTTGGAAGTGTGTGTGGCAATCAACATTATGGGCCCAGTAGGGAGGTCCCAAAAATATATTATTGCTCATATTGTCATTCATTTTTTCGTGTCGGCAGATGGTAAAAGTGGTTGAGAGCAGAAACTGCGTTATAGTTTTTTTGATCAAGGTTTTACTAATGAAGGCACTCCTACTACCCTGCTGACCGATGAGGTGCAATTTTTATCAAATAAGTCGAAGGATTATTTTGAGAGGGTGCGGTGAGACATAGGATCACCTCCCTATCCTGAGGGGGAATGACATTAAGGAGGGATTTAATCTAGTGAAGAAAGGCGCTATTTAATTGACCATCAAGAGTGACATGGATTAGGAGATGCAATTGTCTAAATCTTTATCAGTTTACAGTCACCCATAATGAAGCCATAGGACAGTTTTCATTTGTGATTATGAGATGATGGAATCCAAACGAAGTACAGTGTGGTTGGTTATTCAAGGCAGGTGCGGAACAGTGGAGTGTTAAGAAGGTCTGGAACAGGATGCAGGAGACTCAATAAAAGTAAGCTACATCGTGATACAAGGAACGATGCTAGACCAGACTATATATAGGTTGGGTACTGGATGAGTGTGTTTAAAAAAAAAAACTAAAAAAAAAAACCCCTGCCAAACTTCCCGAGGGTGAGAACCAGTTCTATGATCTGATGGAAGTGGTGGCGGTACTGCAAAAAGCAGTAAGTTTGAGTGATGGTAGGTTGTTGCATCCATCTCGCCAGAGGGCTTAATCTTGGCTGAAAAAGTATTCAACAGGGTGTGCACAGAGGCAGCAACTGAGCAGATGTGTGGGAGGAGGAAGGTGTGCATGGACGGAAGAAATATCCTGCTATGGAGATAAACAGTGACATGTTGGAAGTTAATTCTGAAAAGGGAATGATTACTGCATCAAGGGTATGTAGGTGGCTCAACTAGGAGATGCAGGGAAGGAGTTATTTGAGGAGAAGAGCCAGGGGTTGCAAGCAGGGAAGCTGATGCAAACAACAAAATGAATGTGATTACCCATGGTCAGTAGGAAGATTTACCTCAGGATGCGATTGAAGAACCAGTTGGAAAAAGAAGCATAAGCCCTTCCAAGTGGCCAAGGACTCTGTGGTGAAGGGCTGGACTTGTAATCCCAGTCACAAATTTGTACCCCAGTCATTACTATTTTTGGAAAATGCTATTTCTTAGTTTTTTTAAGTTGCATAAATTGTAGTGGGAAGGGGATGTGTTGTGGAGATAGTGTTCGGGAATAGAGTGAATTGAAGGAGTGGGTGACATGGCTGGTTCCCTCGGAGAAGGGTGGAGGATTCCACAATACAGCGGTCGACAGCATGACAGAATGGACATATAGAGAGCGACTCCCTACGATTTTGAAGAATAAATCATATTTCCAATTAATTACTTGGTAAATGATCATTCGGTCTCTATTTGTGGGTCATTTTGCACTGCTCTAGATCTTATTTCCGTTACCCTCAATCCATCATTATGCAGACTTCAGCTCATATCTGATTAACAATACATTTCCTCTGCAATCAAACAGCCGCAGCTGATGTTTCTAAGGACCGATGACTTCTTCTGGGATGTCAAACTGCAAGGGTTACTCTGTCACCAACAACACTCCTTCAGCTTCCACAAGATGTATGAAGGGCTATACAAGAAGTCAATACATGGATGCTTCAATGGGTGTCATACTTTATTGGACATAGCTTCCATCACTATGCACTAAATTAGTATTGCATTTCTCACATCATTATGCATGTGACTACTTGTGAAGTGACCAGGTTGTGCCATGGAGTAATGACATTTAAAATGAATAAATAGTGCCACCTAACTCTACCATGGGAGACAAGAAACCGGAGTACCGCCAAAGCATACAGTAAAAACGTGGTGGCGGTAGGCAGCAGACTGTGACACCCCTTTATCACCATTCTAATACCTCTACTACACATTTAAGAGATTAAACTAAATGGAGTTAAAGATGAAGTGCTTGTCAAAGACATCAAGTATCGAACCTGCTTTCTTAATCTCTGAATATCCCAGTAGATTGTTGGTTTCAAAATAAACTGCTGCATCTCAGAAGACATTTGCTGTGTGGTGGCAATTCACACGATTTGGCCTCACGCAGAACTACTCGGCTCACAATGCTTAAACACACAAGAACCTAACGCTAAGCACCGGAGAGAGGATCTGCTATAGTACATTTCACTTCATCAAGCCAACACAAGTTTTGTAAATCTGTAGGCATTGGCAGCTGTGCGAGTCTCATGCCCCTCCCATGCACAGCGCTGGGCTGGTTTCAGCCTCACACCCTATATTCATGTGGTCTTCATATACCTCTAGTAATTGTCCAGGGGTTTATTTCAGGGCGTCCCAGGACCATTTACACCTCAGGCTCTGCAAGTGATGTATTCTGTGTGGGCCAGGTAAGCAGCCTTGTAACAAAGCGGGCGGGAGATTTGGTCTTTTGTTAGTGCACACTAGGTATAGAAAATTGTGCTGTCAAGTACCAAGTGAGAAACACTGCTCTCTGAAGTTGTCACATTCCATGTGCGGGATGTGAGTTTAGGACGGTGTGGAGTTTGCTTTGAACACACATTGGATGAATGTTACGATGGTCTACTAGGGTGGAAAGCTCGTCTTCTCTCCCGCTAAAAGGAAGCGTTACATTTTGTATTTGCACATTTAATTTGCTGAATGAACAGTCTAGAAGTATGACATTTCCAGTTGAACAGTGTAAAGTTCAAGTTTATACACGGACTCTGATCTTCGTGCTCGTGCTGATTCACCACTGGAGGAGTAAGGTGACATTTTCGAAAATTAGAAAAGTCTCTTGATGGGCGTGACATTCGTGCTGCAAAAGAGCTTTAGTGGTTAATGTCTTGATTGATTAGAGAAGGCCAACATATTTACATTGTATTTCACCAGCAGACCACCCCCCCCCCGCATGACAAGAATAACTCAATGTGAATTTTGAAGCGGTTGAGAAATATTTTGCCACGGCTGCATGGAAAGGCACGAGTTCATGAGACAATAGATCAATATGCAGCAAGACTGAGGGAGTTAGCATTTTAAAACGAGTTTGGAAATATGGCTAATCAGATGACAAAAGATCAACTTATGGTACAATGTGACAAGAAAAGCTTTGGGCCAGTAGGAATACAGCCATGGAGGAGGCCATTAGTACCGTGAAAGTAGTGGCAGAATTAAGACCAATGAATGAAACATGGAGGGGATGGAGCCCAAACATGGTTGTATGTCAGAACCACACAAGCGTTGATCACGACTGCCCCAACGCGATCCAAACAAGGAGTACGTCTTTACAATGCATTCCGTTACCACACAAGTCGTTACGACTAGCCTTAGGGAAAGTGCTGGAGTTGTAATAGTATAATTTACTATTCCAATTCCAGTCTGTGCAACAGCAGGGAAAGTGCTGGACTTAAAGTACAACATCAATACAGCAACGCTTAAGGCAAGTCACTGAAACAACTTGCATGGTAAAGGAATGCACTGTAAAGAAGCATCTGTGGTTCGGACCACACTGTTAAGGCACAGCGTGGTTGGAGCCGCAGTGTAAAGGCGGTTTCCCTCCAAACATTGATGGTAGGTCTGGGAGGATGTAAATACTTTGAAAAGAAAAAATAAATTCACAAAGGTGCAAGAAGTGAAACTTGTATCAGTAACACCAACAGGTAAATGCATGAAGGATGTGGGATTCATTTTCACAATGGTCATTGAAAAAATAGTTTTATTGTAAGCAAGGAACGTCATATGTGGACGGAAACTGCCTTTTGTCAGAAGTGCAAGGAGGGTGGAAAGATTCATTTGGCTTGGGTAGGAGCATAGGGAAGTAGAGAGAACACCGGTTTTGTTATGTATGGTGGAATAGTACACAATGAGTTGTAGAGGGGAAAAAGCTGAAAATGGCCAAAGACAATTAAGGTAAATGGCAAGGGAAAACAATGGATTGTTCATTCCATTTCAGCATACACAATTGTTCCAAAGATTTTGGTTGAAGAAGCGCAAGTGGCCCAAGGTCATTTTTGCAACCTAGTAATATTTTTCTACATTATGAAGAAAAGGAGATTAACATTTGGCATTACATCAGCATTGAAGGGAAGTCTGGGTTCAGTATGAACATCTGTGTTGGTAGTGGATGAGGGTAGATGTGAAAATATCTGGAGCTTGAGGATGTTTTGTGCTCTTAAAAAGTATATTCACAAGGCACAACACCTTATCTAACAATACCTTTAAGGCATAAAATTAGGCAGGAACCCACCTTAATGTAAAAGTGATGCTTGAGAAAATGGCATATTATTGGAAGGAGGATGGTCATAGAAACTATCAAGATAGTGTGGTTTGCACTACTTGTGATAACATGCAAAGCAGATGCCATTTGAAGTTGTGTGTTGACCTGTGGAGTCTCACAGTATTATATCAGACAGGTGTCCATACGCAAAAATGATTAAAATGGTACTTTTACTAAATACAGCCAGGATGTTTTCTAAATCTGAGGCTTCCGGACTGCGGAGCACTCGCAAAAGTGGGTCCTGTCTCTCAGACAGGTGATGTGAAAGTTTGTGTCCCAGCCTTAGCCTGGGCCACAGCGGACCTTATAGGTCACCTAGGAGACAAGTGGTGTGTGCTGCTGGATGAAGAAAAAGTAGTGACCCACAAAGGAAAAGTCTACCTCGGAGCAAAGGCACTGCTGGTGGATGTAGTGTTCCGTTGCATTGCTGTATCCTTCTACATTGCAGTACCATCCTTAGGGAGCTGGTGTGATTGGAAGGGTAGACTGTACTGTAATGGTTAGAGATCTTGGTGCTGGATTGCATGCATAGTGGCCAAGCCATAATACACCTGCTATTTTTGGATGTGCCAGAGTGTGGAAGACTGCCATGTCGTAGAGGAAAAAGATGACATTCTAATTTCAGAGAGGAGTACATTAAAAAGATCAGCATGATGTGCCTGGAGGTTCTTCAGAAAAGGGATTCGCTAATGAGGAAAAGAAAAAAAAAAACCTTAGTTCTGCGCAATAACCGAGCTACATAAAGAGAAAATGGAGACAGAATTTCTTTTTTTTTTTTTAAATCAGTAAACTGTGTAAGATTTAACGACTTCAGAGATTCCATGTGAGAGACCATCACCAAACTGAACACCAAAACCTTAGACAATCTGAAGAGAGGAATGTCACATAAGGTGCTAGAACTCCCCCGTCAAATTTATCCTGAGGTCTGGAAGGGTGAAATGAGCAGGATAATGGTGAGCTTGCCTGGAGCACTTGTGGATTTGGAGCAACAGTTGGTGAAGAGTGCAAATTGAATCTCCCCCAAAACACCCAGCACTAACAGCGGTTCGATGGTACTATCATGCTAGCTTTTTGTTGTGGAATGTAGGGGCAGAGTTTTTAAGGTTGCCATCAAGTAGAAACCAGTGACACTAAGGGAGATCAGACTTTTATTCCTTCCAGATTTAAATCCACACATACTAGTAAGGAAAAGGGCATTGCTGGCTAGTCAGAAGGAGCTGGCAGTTTAGGTGGTAGTAACACATCTGGGCTTCCCTGCAATGCTTAGGCTGAAATGTAGATGAAACTACTACGCTTTTGCACAAGTAGAACGGTCCCTTGAATTACTAGACTATTTGGAGGTAGACAAGGGGCGACTAATACAGTAAGCTTTTTTTGATGTAGCACGATATGGCATGCTCACAGGATGTAAAAGGGGTGGGGGTTATGTGCTCCTTGGGCTGGAAGTCTTTTCTTCATGAGGAGTAATGGCAGATGATTTTAGGTAATTTCAAAATGACTTCATTTTCTCAGATTCTTCTCTTTAAATCTTTCTCCGCCTCTTTTTTTGGGCCTTTTTAGTGGCGTAGTTGAGGATTTGTATGTGGCTAAGCCTACAAAGTAATGTTTGTCTGCTTTCACTCTGTGATGTAAGGAGGTGGTTGTTACATTGAGATTGCTTCTTAATTCGTGTGGTTACGCGCACTAAACAAATTTAAACCTAGTCTGCCTACCGCTTGTTCAGACTTCAACCTAGCTGCAAAGAGTTAGCAGCATTTATATGAATGGAGGGTATTTACTAGTTCAGAAGACTATCTTGTAATCTGGCCTCGCCTCACAGTGTTTTTCAAAGCAAGAAGTCAAATTTGTTTTGCAACAACAGTCATGTGTTGCTCTTCCAGGACGGCATTTATATATCGTAGGACAGAATTGCGTAGTGCACTGAGTTTTGAGCACTTGGAAGGAGGCTGGATTATTAAGAAAAGAGAAGTGCAAATTCATGCAGAAGGAAATAGTACACCTGTAGTATATTATGTTGGCAAGATTTAGGTATATCAAAAGGGATTTGGTGCGTGCCAAAAATCTGGCACCTACTCCCGAGTAGATGGGCAACTGTGGCGTTTATGAGAATTATATTAGCATGTTAAGTTGGCTCATAACTTTGTCAATAAGACTGAGTCTGAGTGTTATGCAAGGGAAAGGAATCTGTCTTGCGGTGGACAACAGTCAGAACTTTACATGGGTCAAATGTGAAATGAATAGGATGAGAGCGGTGTCAGTACAAGTTAAAAGCAGCTAAGAGCAATTGGTGGCTTTTGCCTCATGCTCATTATACCCTGCAGAAAGAAATTATTCAGATACTGATTAAGAGGCATTGGCAGCTGCAGGGAGAACAGGATATTTCGAAACCTTCTTTGGGTACGTTGAAGCCCTTTTATTAAAAGCGGGAAGAGGGTTTGAACAGGTTTGTAAGTTAGATGATTGTGTGCAAGAATATCGGTGAAAGATGGAATGTGTGGGTTTTTCTTTCTTGGGTAGCAATGAAATGTGAGGAGAGGGTTGAGGATCTTTGTGAAGAGGAGTGGTTATGCAGTTGACAGTCTGGGTGTGGTTGACAAGAGTGGGCTGGTGAAACAGAATTATGTGGTTTTACAAGTATGGAAAATGGTTAGGAAAGATTGTAACAGGGAACCGTTTTACAGGCCTTTACTACTTTACACAAGGAGACGATGGAAGGAGCGCTGAAACTTTTCAGAAACTCGCACCCAGTCACAGATCTGGGTTGAATCCATCATCTTTTTTTGCTCACTTCACCACCCCAGTTCAGACCCAAACATATGCAAATCAGTCTTGACCCTGCTCCTCAGGGGATCAGTTCAGCCCGGACTGC
The DNA here is from genome assembly GCA_963921515.1 of Calotriton arnoldi. Classification (NCBI taxonomy): domain Eukaryota; kingdom Metazoa; phylum Chordata; class Amphibia; order Caudata; family Salamandridae; genus Calotriton; species Calotriton arnoldi. The sequence continues at coordinate 46,175 of CAWUFW010017592.1, forward strand.
CAAGCCAGGTCTTACCTGGACCGGAAACAAGCATCCTGGGACCGGTTTCGGGGTAACACTCCTCAGCCAGGCAATCTTGAATCCAGTGGCAAAGTGAGCAAGGGACCCACGTCTGGGCATACCCTGCCATCTTAGGGCCAACAAAGCAAACACAAGGAGACGCTGGACGGAGTGCTGAAACTTTCAGACACTCACCCCCAATCACAGATCTGGGTTGAATCCATCATCATTTAGCTCACTTCGCCACCCCAGTTCAGACCCAGCCATATGCAAATCAGTCTTGACCCTGTTCCTCGTGGGAACGGTCCAGCCTGAACTGCCAAGCCAGGTCTTCCCTGGACCGGAAACAAGCATCCTGTGACCGGTTTCGGGGTAATCCCCCTCATCAGCCAGGCTACCTTGAATCCAGTGGCAGTTACTACAACATGGATATGCCTTGTCCATTGAGAACGGTCTATTTTCTGTACACAGATATTCATAACAGAGTGGAGTGCTGGAAATACTGGCCCAGAAAGCCCATTAAGGGAATTTGGGACACACTCTCAATAAGGAGGTTGAGAGAAATGGTTTGAAAACTGCATAAATGGGGGAGCTTTGAGTGCATTGAAAATTCGTATGATTTCAAGATGAGTGAAAAAAACATTTAAGGTGGAATATGCGAGAATTTCAGACAGGGCATAGTTTAAAGCTTAAAGTTGACTTAATTGGTCGGATGGATATTCTGAATGAGATAGGTTTTCAACGGTGTTACTATATATGTTTTTTCTCAAAATGGGCAGTAGTGCACCTGGTCAGTAAATTATTCTCTAGCAGCAAAATTTAAGTCTTTCAATGCATTTTCTGGTGGAAACGCTGCTCCACTAAACCTGAGGTATGGTTAAGGCCCTTCCTCACTTCAGGAGGGGTGTAGTTACTGGATACCTGAAATGTGCTGGGGTGACTTGCTGGGTCTGTGGTATGAGTGTCCGTGAGAAAAGTAAGGGTGCGCAACCATCCCTGAGCAGGGGTGTATGAATGCATATTTCAAAGTTTTTTTGAGGGTGTGCATTAGTGTTTTTCTGTGCATAGGGTTTCGTTATTCCAGATGTAAACGGTGCAATGTGTTGTTTGTGGCATGACTACAGTTTGCAAGCAAATCTGCTTGTGTGAAAGGAATTATGTAGGGGCTCGTGAAGCCTTTCATTTATGTTTGTATGGTTTATGTTTAGAACGTTCAGTGGGGTCAATTATAATGTGATCAGTTGGTGGAGGGAATAAACATCTCACGGTCTATAGTCTCTTTTATCCTGCAGTCCCAGTGAGAAGCAGTGTTCATCTAAGAGGGAGCTTTAGTATACCAAGCACACTGCTCTGCTGTTTGCACACACAAGGTACAGTGGCATGTGCTGACAACTGCACTGTCCAAACTAATCTACATTATCTCAATTGTGAATGAGGGAGATGTCCTCTACTGTTTGGTTTCCCAGTCTCTGTACCTGGTTCTGCTGAGGCAGTAAATGTTCTGAAGTTGAGTTTCTGGTGAGATAGTGAAAGTTCTGAATGTGATATATCAAGTGTTCTGTTACGAAATATAGCAGCTAGAGACTGAAATCAAGGGCTGAACCCTGAATCAACATGGCTCCTTATTTTATTCCACTTATACCTATAAAAGGAAAGGGGGACAACAGTAACTGGAATAAACAACCTAAGATAAAACTGCCACCATTATTGATGTGCCATTTTGAAGCTGCTACACCCTCCTTTGTCAGTCCACAGCCCAGCACTCCTCTAATTGAATATGGAATGTACAGCAGTCCCAATCTTTACTAAGTGTATAATCTTGGGTGATTATCCAAGCTCTCAAACTCTTTGGGTCCGTTTATAAATTCATACTGTTCAGGTTTTTTGCTTGGCATATCCTATCCCAGAGAAACTTATTTCAGTTTTGCTACCATTAAAATGCAACTAACTTACCTAAATCCATGGCAGAATACAATCAAAGACAGCGACTTCAATGGTAGAGCTAAGAAAGCTGTGCTACCTGCACAGGTAGTTAAATAATAATTCAGGATGGCCATTTTACCAAAAGGTGAATTAAAAACCCTTAGTCAGTTAAACAATACGAACAACTGTTTAAGATTTGGTAGGATTCAGGTCAAATTCAGTTTATCTTAGATCTGGGGGGGGGGCTGAAGAAAGGCAATTTGGAACTGCCTCAGTCAACACCAGAGCTCAAAGCTTTCAGAATTCATCTTCTCAAACTATACTGGTTATCAATGCCCATACATCATGCCCTTACCTGGCATGCATAAAACCCATCAATTTTCTGGTGCTTCGGTAAAACTGCCAGTATAACAGAATCACCTTTGCGTTTTGCATTTTTCACTCTGACAAATTAATAATTTTAATTTCCCTGATCAACAGCTATCTTCCCTCATCTATTAGCATGCGGGATGGATACTTATCAGTTTTTACAAGCTCAAGCCCCTACTTTTCATGCCGCAGAGAATCACCTGCAGCATACCAAGTCACCTCCTCAGAGCTGAAGTCACTAACCACCATATGATCCCCAAACCTCTCCACGCCACAGTACTGATTCACATCTCTCTAGCTCCTTGCTCCCTATTGCTCGAAATATTTCCCCATTAAGATTGTCTTGCTCATTATCTTTAATGGGAAAAAAAGGCAAAAAATTCAAGTCAACAGCAGCACTCGCAAGTCCGGCAATAAAACGTTCATCTTTGTGGCTAAATTTAAATAGTGAAGTCCTACAATACACACCCAGGCACACAGTTCACCATTACTGCAGAATAATTCCAATCGTCTGATCTTCGCCAACAAACACGACTCCAGATCACTGCAATTCAATGTAATGAGAAACCTGACAACCATGTTGAATGTGCACCCAATTGTAATTTTTTTTTTTTTTTTTTTAAAGTGTTATGAGGCTAAACAAACTGTAGAAATGCACTATTAAAAAACTCAGAGCATTAATCAGGCTTCTGCTATAATAACTAATGCAAAGTGCTACAAGTCCAGAGAAATAACACAAAAATACTGGCTTAGGATAACTTACACTACATGGCACAGCGAGGAGGAGCATATCAACAATGTTCAGAGCATTAAAATGTTGTGATCAATGTTTACTGTTACCGCACATTGCTCAAACTTTTTACGCTATTAGACCAACCCTTAATAGCAAGGGAACCTGGGCACATAATGAATCTCACAAAACAATGGTTCTTAAATGGCAGATTGCTTTGTAAGAACCGTCTCACTTTGTTCAGGCATTCCAATATTGCCTTTGCCACTTCTCCATAGGTTGATAGTGCCCCTAAACTGCACTTAAACAGATGGATGCATGTTAGAGATACATAATTAAATGCCCAAACAAATAAAGAAATAATTTACACATGGGAAGCTGCAGTGTCCAAATGTTTGAATCAACAACTTTGAGGTATTAAAAGTCAGATCCTGGCCAGAAAAACGATTCTATTGTTTGGATCAAAGACTTTTTTGCTAGGGGTGGGAGGAAAGTAATAGATGGATGAGTCATATACTGGGGTGGGTGTGTTTGAGAAAATGACATCAGACCTGCTAGCCCCTTTCAGAAGTAAACTGAACACCCAATAATACAAGAAGTTGTCAACTCAACAGCTCACCTTTACTCACATAACCTGATGGACAATATGACAACATCCCCTTAAACTCACAACATGTTCAAAAGGCTAAAGTGTTGCTACCCTAACAGAAGAAACCTCAACCAATCATATCCCAACCATAGCTTCAGAAACTAGCTGGACTAATCAACTAAAATATACCATTCAGTTATGCTGTTAGAGAACTGGAAAATGATGCTTATCAACAGCATGAACTCTTCAATCTAGGTTATGGAAAACTATTCAGACTCAGGGTATGAATTAAGTAGCTAAGTTATGTGCTCTTGGCCCTCGCTTCTATCTACTGCAGGGGTCTCCAACCTTTTCTGTAGAGGGAGCTACTTTTGATCAGTGAAAATCATTGTGAGCTACTGAAGTCTAAGCAACTTGTGTATTGATACCAGGCACCCCCAGCCCAGCTTTATTGACTTTAAGCCGAATGTCAATATAGCCAGATACTTTGGTTTGGACAAAATACTTTGACTAGGGGCACTAGAACAGGGCTACCATGTGCATCAGTAAGAGTGTGGTATTTGGGGGATGTATGAACATGTGTGCGCATGAATGAGATATATGTGTATGGGTGACTGGGAGCCTGTGTCATACGTACTTGTGGCACAGGACATACCTTTCGCTGCACTGTTACATGTATAACGCAAACATACAACCCTTTTTTTTTTTTAATGGAAGAAATTTAAAGTGCAGAAAAATGTTCTGCAAAAATGTTCATAATACAGAGCATTTTTTCTGCACTTGAAATCTCTCCTACTTAAAATAATAGCCTTTATGTTTCAGTTATAAATATGGCACTGTGTCTACCAGCCACTGGAAGCAAGGTACCAGCTGTGTGTAAAGGTGAAACTTTGAAATGGGAGAAAATTAAACTGAAGCGTTAACTTTATGTTTATATAGACTCCATAAAAATCATTTACATTTTCTCCCATTTCCAAGTGTCACATTTACAAACACCAGGCTGCTCCCAGTGGTTTGTAGACATGGTGCGATATTTATAACAGAAAAAATACAGCAATTTGTTTAAATTGGAGGAATTTAAAGTGAAGAAACATGCTTCATTAAACATTAAGACATAACTGGCTTAACTGCAAGTGGATAGAGACAATACGACAATGTTTAATAGAAATATTTTTCTTCACTTTAAATTTCTCCCTTTAAAACAATGACTATTTTTCAGTTATAAATATGACACGTCTACTGGCCACAGGAAGTAAGAGGCCTATTGTTTGAAACTATGAAATAGAAGAAAATTACAATGAAGAGTTAACTTAATCATGATACAAAACGTAAAATTAAACATAAATACGTTTGCAAATTATATGCAACTGTATCGGTTGTAGTATAGTCGTGCCTATTCACATGTACGAACAAAATGCTTACACAAAAAGTTTACCTTAAAAACACTAATGCAATCAAATAACCCACACGTTATTACTTGGGATTTTTCCAAAATAATTTAAGGTGAAATTAAAAGAATCTTGCACTACAGAACTATGCAAGGCCTTTATGAAACCACAAATAAAATAGCACGATCATCAGTTTTAGGAACGCACACTTTTGTTTCTGGCCAATTGAGAATGGAGCAGCTGGATGAAACAGAGAATCGTTGGAGGCAGAAGTAGACTGTGAAATGTTTGAACATAAACTGCAGGGATTTATTTGGTGAATGATTTGAGTGATGCAATATAAATGTTTTAGAGGAAAACTGAATTGTAAAACAATGTAAAAAAGAAAATGAACAAACTGCATCTTTTGAATTGTTTAATATTAATATGTATTTCTAAAATTAGAAAGATCACTATTTTCTTAGGTGAAAATGACTAGTGTGATGACCCATTTTCCCCCAATCAATGAATTACATTTATACAATTTATACAAGGTTGATTGCAACTGGAAACAACAATATTAAAATGAATGTTTAATAGATACAAATTATATTTTCTCTGCACAACACAGTATTCTAGGAGTTTGTAGGCCCCTTTCAAAATAGTTTTGTTTTAGCATTAAACTATTTAAGTGCGAACATTGTTTTTATATATAAAATCTGATTGCAGCATCCATCTTCCTGAATTACAGTTTCAAGCCAGAAAGTAATCACTTTCTTCTCCACAAGTGCATTCCAGGTTATCTTCTAACCATTTCTGGTTAAAATAAAATCAGTGCAAGATACACAATGATGAAATACTAATTTGTACAACCATCTAAACTTACTGGGAATTTTCAAAAACATACTATTTTACTATAGAGATATATATACATGTATATATATTATTTTACATATATACACATATAGCTATATCAATTTATATACATATATATGGTCAAATTATATTAAACTTTAAAAGTAGAAAGCAAAGAAACGTTTTTTTTCTAATGGTTTACTGTAATACCAAAGGATCCATTTTTTAAAATAAAAATAAAGAGGTCTTTTGGTTCGCAGCCTAGCAATAGAATGAAATAAGAAACCACCTCCGTAATGCCTTTGTGAAGTTCTATTCAATTCATATAACTCAAAATATGCACTCTGGGTTTATATACTTTGATGCTCTCTGGCTGAAGAAAACGTCCTGGTCCCATAGTCATTACGTCTTTCTCGTAGTGAATGTTTCACTAGCAGTAGTGTGGTGGCTATACTACAGTTCCACTTGGAGAATTGGCTTGGTTTTGGGATGGCAATAAACCCTGCAAACAAAGCAGTTTATATTAATCCAGCAAATGAACTCAACATTGTTTAACACAACATTCCACTTGTAAGAATAGATTTACCATTTACTCAAACGGTTATTTAAACTTCATTTATTAGTTTCGACTAAAACTGATTTCTTGATAATATTGTCACCAATGTAAAGAAGATGTTAGATTAAAAGAACTGCCTTTATTCGCCTGCGATATACCTCTGTTAAAAGGGGGAAATAAAATACATTTTATTGAAGTGTAAAGTGAGGTATTTCAAAGAAACCTTTATTGTCAAAAAGCTTATACTTAATTTGCCTATAAAAGCACTGCATTCAAACTCAGAAAGCAAGCATAAAATTATTACTGTTGTAATCAGTGCTCTGGTCATTGGTTCATTTCAGGCAGGCAGTGCACCTATTCTTTTTGCACTCATTCGTAAAATACTGAATAGAGTAAATGCTCAATCATATGTAATTTACTTCGCATTAGATGTACCATGGCTGTTATGACCATGTTAATAGATGCGTCCAAGCTAAATATCAGAATTTGTACAAAGTAAGAAAAGGCACCAAAAAGGAGCTAAAAATATGAACAAACTATTCATTTGATGTCAATGGTTATTTTTGTTCAAAATGGTATAAATGCATAAAGAAATACTATTCTTCCTAGATACTTTAAATCATCCATGTTCATTTTAAATAAACGTTTTGCAACTTGAAGATTCTACACAAAGGGTAACACAGTCATACAAATGACAACAAGGCACTATACAAATGCTGGTAACACATCAAGCTCCAAGATGCACAATTTAGTCAAACAACTTATGTTATTGAAAAAACAGCTAACAAAATGCAAGCTTGTGTGAAACTAAATCTACTATGTTGCTTTCAAATCCATACAACTTTTAATGTTAATTAAGGGTAGCTGAAATTATGCAACATGCGTTGAAGTATTTTATTTTACCATCATTTATTAATCTTCCTCAATGTAGTCATTTGCGTTTATGATTAAGAAATAAAATGAAATGTGAAATAGATCACCAAATTCTTATTTAGTACTGTATACGATTGGGGAAAAAAAGTAAACAATCATCTAAGACTTTGCTCTTCAACATTTCCAATTTAGTTTATATGTAAAAACCATATTAAAAGAGGTTGTGTTGAGAGTTTTGGTTTTGAGTTTCTGTTTTGAAAACTTCCATAGATAACACACTGGAGGGGAGACGGGGGACATTCTTATTTTTGAACAAATGAATGAGAACTCTTTTGCAGGGTTACATTTAAAAGTTATTTCTGAATTTAAATCTTCAAGTGTAGAATTGCATTTCATTGTTAATTCCTGTGGGGTTCTGCCTAGACTCCAAAGGAGAAAAATTAATCGGAGTAGAAAAAGTAAGAGCATATCAAATAATAAACATCAATAACTTCAAAAGGTCCAGTCAATTTGTTAAGATAGGATGGAAAAGTATCATACAGAATGTTTTCAACCACTTGAAATAGGTGTAAAGGACTATTTCAAGGTACTAGGTTTAATATATATATATATATATATATATATATATAATTTTATGACAAACTTTTAAGCATCATAGCTCTTAACTATGTTTCAAGTTGCATTATTGCTGCTACGTTTCAAGTTGCATTATTGCTGCTAATGGCTGTGCAGATCACAGTGCCCATCCAGTCTTGATTCAAGGAAAAGACATTTACTGACAATCCTGTAAGCAGGCTGCCGCTTCATATATCTCGAGCACCATGGTATCAACCCAACAGGCCTATACATTCTCTTGGGGTTGTGTTGTATCGTGTCTAATGCATGCTCCTCAATGACTGCAGCATGTTCACCCGCACCTCTAAAAACCTTTAGCTATCTTCTCATCCTTTCTGTTCACCCTCATGTCCAAATCTTACACTTGTGCCTGTTCTATAATATCTCTACGCCAAGCAGCTACTATGGGGCCTCAAGCATAAAGACCGCCAACAGCTTTAAATTGGCTTTATGAGCACCAGGCCTAGTGATGCAAACCAGGGTGGAATCTTTTGGTTCTTAGTTTTGGGGATAAACTCCAACAGACATTGCTTGGGGACGACCTTCAGTCAGGCGTCTGTCACCCTCTGTAATATAGCTGCAACCTCATCCCGGAAACTGTTCCCTGTAGCACATTCCTATGTAAAGTGTACATGTATGTGGCTTCGGCCCAGGCTGCAATCCTTTCGAGGTAGATTTTTCTCAATTTCAACAGATCAAGAATAGGCAATGCAGAAAGTTGAAAAGGTACTAGGTTAGCTGAAAAGAACATTGTAATCAACATTTTGTTAGGATTAATTCAAATATTTCATACTTTATTCGACTACAAAAGAGAACAAAATGGAGAATAGTATATCTTTTTTTTAAGTCAAGTGTATTATGAAGTGCATTAAACAAAAATGTAATATGAGGCAAAAGCATTGTTGCAGAAGAGATAAACATGTATAATGCGGACAATGAAGGTTTATTAAAAAGTGAGATCACACGGTTAACCCATTAACGATAGTTCATGCTTAGCCTTTTTTTATATAAATGGGGTAACAGCGGTCAAAGAATGACAATGCCCAAAAGTAAAAGTTGGAAAAATAATTGTATCCTCCTCTACTCAAAACCTTAAAAAGTTGTCAATTTAATAGCATTGTCCATCTAAAAAATGTCAATTTTAAAAGGTTACCACTATGATGAACAGTAAACTGTTGTATCAATGTAATAAATTAGGAGAAAGAAATGTACCTTCATTCACAGAAAGATGTCACATCACATGCGAAGCTTCTGTAGTACTGGCAGTTGTAAACAACCACACGTTACTGACAGTTTAATTACAGCAATAGCACCATTAATCTATTGGCATTCGTTTAATTATATATGCTGTTAACCTAATAAAGTGCTAACTGTGCTTTCCACACAAATTCAAATTTCACCCACGAGAGGTGAGTGGAGATTTAATTTTATAATATCTAGAAAAAAGTATTCAGTTACTAAATATGGACTTAAAAATAGGAAGTGATTGCACATGAAAAAGCATTTAATGTGCAACTTAATGTGCAGAAAGAGAAAAACCCATCAATTATCATGCTTCATGAATAGTTGCCACTTTCAAATTAGTATAAGGAAGAGTGGGAAACCCAATATACCCTTGGAGGCTTGGGCAATCCAAGTATTAGCAAGTAAGTGTGCCTACAAGGGATTTATTAAAACATATTAATAAACATTAATTCTGCATTCAATGTTAGCAAGCTCTATCCAGTAGCTCACACTTAAATCCTTTCAAATTTACTTATTTCAATATGAACAAATCTGAAGAATCAGATTTGTTCATATTGAAATAAGTAAATTTGAAAGGATTTAAGTGTGAGCTACTGGAGAGTACTTTCAAATTAGGTCACTTTGCGCAAAACAAATTGTGTATTTGTGTTAAGATGATCTCTGTAAAATCAGTGACCAGGTACATTTTATAGAGCCCCACACCTGTTAAAATTCTACTTTTTAACACCTTTCGAGTCACTTTGCAGCAGTGTTTTTTTTTTTAGCTGAATTTGCAACCTGTCACAGGAAAGACAAGGCAGACTGCATTGCCATACAAGTAAAAATGTATTCAATCGCAAACATATTTGGGAATGCCTTTTTACATTCTCACAAAACACAATGTAAACTGTTGAAATGTTGCCGTCATACTGTGAGCATGAAATTAACGTTTGTTTATTCCTAGAAATTAGGAATCCTAACTTCCAATTCTTAGAATAGATAAAATATTAAACTTTTCTTTTGCATTTCAGTAAAATTGAAAATCTTTGCACTTATGCACTCAAGAAGGAATAATATTTTAGGGAGTCGAAAAAATGTTTAAACGCCACCAGTTTTGGAATTAAGACTTCCTTCTTTATGAATTGTGGTAAATATCTGAAAAGTCAATTAGCCTTAACCACCACGAGCAACAGTTATATAACTGCCACAAAGACCCTAAACAGACGTGGGCATAGATTTTTCATCATATTATTTAGATGTACTTACCACATAAACGACCGTAAAGTTGACTGTTTAAAAGTCAAGGAACATTTTCTATACATTTTCTAATTGTCAAGGCAAAAAGGCGGACTTTTTGCACTTGTTAATTTCATTTCTCATTCGCTCTCACAAAGGGATCCACGCTATTGCCTCGTCTTTCATCCCACTGCTCGCCAGACTCAGAATTTCAGCTGCCCCTGACCCGCTTGTCCTGCTGCATGCCATTCCTAATTCCTCAGCCTCCTGCCTAGTTCATGGTTTTCTACCCTGTTGCCTGGCACATTACTTGCCCCACTCAAGTTTACTTTCCTCTCAGCTCCCTTTTTCTACTTCTCCAGCACTCTTGAATGTACTCCGATTTCTGCCGTCATCACCTGTTAGCTTCTTTCTCTCTCACTGGGCTGCCTCCTATGCTGCGGACCCCCTTACGTGTGTGTGTGTGTAATCATCAGACACTGGAGGACTCCCATCCACAATTTATGCAGCAATATAGTGGACTCACTAATTATTATTTGTCATTCCTGTAGAGCAGCCCGCTTTATAAATTGTTTCTCCATCTGGTCAGTATTATGTTGGAGCTGCCAATTTCTGTGGTTATCATGAAAAAGTTTGATGGAGGTTACTCCATGATGTGTCTTCAAAAAGACATTACAGCAAAAACTAAGATTGCAGTGAGGGAGGGAAAATACATATCCCTAGTAAATCTTCCTTTATTGGGCCCAAAAGTGGCCAAAATGGGCTTCGGTCAGCATGGATAAGTACGGGAACGACAGAGGAAGAGGAGGTGCTCCTATCCAGTGAACGCGAGTGAGCGGATTCCAGTCTCCAATGCTGCTGCACATCAAAGGATTGGGTAGCTATTGCCTCCCCTCCATAGCCAAATCAACAATGAGTTGTTGGATGTCACTTTGAATGGAGGGATGCTGGAGAGGTGCTGACAATTCTGGGGAGGGTCCTAGAGAGTGCAGTATAGTTACCGACATGGGAGTGTGCTCAGGTAAGTGAAGCTTCTAGACACCCCACAGTGAACCAGAAATGTTGGGGTACATTCAAGAACAACTCTGGCTGGCAAAAAGAAGAGTTGAAGGGAGCAGTTAGGAAGCACTCACAGGCCCTAAGCTGGAAGAAGCAGCATGGCGGGGGGTGATAATATCAGGTGGGAAAAACTGGATCCGTGGAGCTGGGGACAGGGCCAAGCTATTCAGGCCTGTAGAGACTGCAAAAGTTAGGGACCCTGAAAGTAAGAAGGCAATGGCCCTTCGGGACAAACAGGATTTTTCCAACAATGATACTAATGTAACAGGGTCTCTCTGCAGATACTCAAAATGAGGGAGTGGACACTGGTATGGAAGACCAACCCTGGGGGAGGCAACTCATAATGGAAAGTCTTAGCAATTTAACTGAAGGCTGCATCTGTGACCAGCACTGACCAGAGGATAGTCAAGATGGAAACCTGCTCTGAATATCCTAGCCTCGAGGATCTGTGACAGTGAAACATAGGTTAAATCATTACTAAGAGATATGGTGCAACTACAGCCTCTGGTGCTAATTTGGCACAAGGTATCTTTCCAAGATGAAACATTCAGAGAGCATGCCACAATTGGAAAATGATGCTCAAAGCCTTAAAAATACATGGATGGCAAACAGAATGCCAGTAGGAAAAAACACATTATTGACCTGTTGCTTAAAGTGTTTAAAAAGGCGTTACTTCCGGAAGCAATTGATCTTGTGAGGGAAATCTGAAAAAGCAATTATAATCCCTGCAATGGGGCCAGGCTATAGAATAGTGGTGCTGTGTAGTCTCACACTTTAGCTGGGCAATCAAGATCAGAGAGAAATGGGGATGCAGTGGTGAAGCTGAATATAATTAAATTCCAAGATGGTAAAGTGTTCATATTGCCAGATCTAAACCATATGACACCGCAGAGAAAACACCATTACCTACAAACTACTGAAAAAGAAAGCATTTGAGCCAAGTTAAAAGTTATGTAGGGTGACAAAATGCATGTCTTCACACAAGTAAATTTAGCTCATGTTTTTCTGGGGGAAAGCAGTGAGCGAATAGACTTGTATTCTGGGGCAGACACTACCTATGGTGACTTGTTTTGGAATTAGTGCTTTAACTTTTGTGTTATTTCTCCCCTGAATAGTGTAGAATATGTAGGGTGGAGATTTACTTTGGTCAGATGGAGTGCCCTTGTGAGAAAAATGCATTCAACAGGTGATACTTTTAAAAGATTCAGAACAGCCTGTGGCGATGTCCTACAGATGTCCTCAATATATATGTCAGTGAAGCCCTACTGTTGCTGCCTTAGTTCTAATACAGGATACATAGTTCTGATCTGGGGAGTTGAGCCCCAACCCTTGCAGCAATGAGTGAGCAGAAATGCAATTCCTTGTTTTAGAGTTGCTAACATTTGCCCCACTTTAAGTGGCAAAAAGGCTATAGAAATACGGTTTGATTCATTTTATTGTGAGAAAGCCTTCCATCTGAGCTTGAAAGAATACCCCAACTCAATGAAAAATGCAATCCAAACAATCATTGCGAAAAAACAATGTATGCTGACCACCTTATTCCAGTGGAAACGTGCGAGGAGCACAGGCTTGAGAGCACAGACTTCCCGGTGCGATGTTATGGCTACCAGTAAAACAGTTCCATAAATGGCCACCAGTAAAACTGTTCCATAAACATCACATACTGGGAAGTCTTGTCTATCAGGCAAAACTCAAACCAACACTAACCAATTAAGGGATTATTTTCACTGGACCGGTGGCTGAAAGAAGTTTTTTAGACATTTTAATCTGTACAGCAGTCTCGGCTAAATGCTGAGTGAATATGACAATTAAAGGACAACACCATCACCTGAGCCAAGCGACCAAATCTACGCTGATTGCCCTTTATTATGGAGCTTCACTTTTCACCATGAAATACGTTGGCTGACAAAGCATAATTAACCAAAAAAAGGTTCTTTGGTTCAGGGAAGAAAGGGGGAAAACCAGATTACATTTAATGGTAGTCACATGGAAAGTATATAAATCAAAACAAGGTCCCCTACGAGTCCAGTCCATCTGGGCGGTACCGATACGCGAGTGATTTGTACTATAAAACTCTCACCCTTCAGGAAATCCTGACGGCATGCTTCATCATAGAGTTTTCATGATGGAGTCTAATACTTCTACGGCAGGCTTCAACCTGATCTATTTCAGGGCGCACTAACAGATGTTTCAAGGAATCCTAACAGTAAATGGTTAAAAGGCTGCCTGAGTCATACCTGCAACAAACTTTTTTATAAGACTATTGCCTTGGCAGAGTTAAAAACAAATGCGACCACTATGTGTGGCCTAATTTCCCAAGTACCCTTCCACGCGGTCTACATGTTTCAGCCTTCTGAGAAGATATTGAGGCTTTCGTCAGGACCAGAATTTCAAGAATCCCTATGGATTGCCTAATCCTTTCCAAGTCAAACAAGTGGTGATTTACCCTTACTCGCACATCATATTTCCATTCATACCATGCATAGACTTTGTTTACGTCCCATCTGGCTGGATCATCAGTGGGAATCTTTGGAGAGAGAAGAACAATTACCACACCATGTTATGCTATTTTACTTAGTATACATCTACACAGACCACTTGGCTCTTGATTAAACCTTCCACCAAACGCCTATGTATAGGGTCACACTGCACACGGTATAGGTGAATATAGCTACGGGCTCCTAATGAATCCTGATGGACAAGTTACTGACCTTCGGTAACGCCTTATTTGGTAGAGAAATGATCTAGCTGCAGATTCCTTACCTTTGAATTTCCAAGGCATCAGACTGGATCCGGAACATTTTTCTGCAAGCAATACACTTGCGTGCCAGTAGGAGGCTTCAGTCAGCTCTGCCATTGTGACGTCTGCAGCACCTATACAGGTGCCACCTCAGCACACCGACGTCAGTTACTTTCACGACTTTTCACGCCAGAAGCGCAGAACCATGAAGTGCACGGACATTGGTGTGTTATAAAAAACTAAGGCCCTGAAAAAGGACAGCCATGAACCTAACAACCTGTCCGCAGTTTGGGGAGGATGGATGGGTCGCTAAGGAATCTGCAGCTAGATAAAGTCTCTCCAGATAAGCCTTGGCTCCGGCACAATGAGCCCTTAAACCTTCAGGAGGCTGCTTTTTGGCCAGAGCATAGCAGATTATAATGTAAAGGACGACCTAACAAGAATTTGTCTGTTTCTGCACCGCAAAACCCTTCTTCACTCCCTCGTACCCCATGAAGAGTTGGTCGTCCACCCAGAACTCGTGAGGTCAAGGTAGAATGCGAACGCTCTTTTTGGGTCCAGTAGGTGGAGTTGCTTTTCTTCTTTAGAGGGGTGCAGAGCACAGAAAGTGGGCAAGGTGACAGATTGCCCAATGTGGAATGGTGTTACCACTTTCGGTAAGAAAGAAGCACCAACTTATCAGGGAAAACAGTCAGGTAAGGAGGAGGCTTAGATGAAAGAGCCTGCAATTCGCTCACCATCCTGGCATAAGTTATTGCCATCAAAAGGATGCTTTGATGGTAAGCAGCTGGAGGGCGCAGTTGTGCAGAGGTTCGAATGGAGCACACATTTGGAAAGAGAACCAAATTAAGGTCCCACTGAGGCCTTAATTTGGTTCATCCCGCCGCTGTGTCCCCTACGGCCCCGCCCCCCTGACTGCCCATTCGCTGACCCTGCCTCCCAGCTGCTCCTCCCTCCCACCTCCCCATATATGGCGGCCGCGGCGCGGCCGCGCCGCTGGCGCGCCTAAGGCAAGCCCGTCTGCGCCCGTCCGTGCCTGGACCGCGCCCAGCGCCAAACCCCTGGCCCCCGCAGCAGCCAACCCACCCACCGGACTTACGACACCGCCACCCTCAACGCACTCAACACCGGCCGTATCCCCGGCTGCCACCGTGCCACCCCAGGACGCACCCACGGACCCTTCGCCTGCCAATCCTGCAAGTTCTCCTGCCTCCGGACCTGCACCGCACCCGCCAAGCCGAGCACCAGCAGCAACCACCTGAAGTGCATCCTGCTCAACACCCGCTCCGTCCACAGACACGCCGTGGAACTTTGGAACCTGCTCGACTCCACTTCACCAGATGTCGCATTCCTCACGGAAACATGGATGAACGCCTCCTCAGCGCCCGACATCGCCATCGCCATCCCGGACGGATACAAGATCACCCGTAGGGACCGCGCCAACCAGACCGGAGGAGGCATCGCCATCGTCCACAAGAACACCATCCGCATCACGACCAACTCCGACGACACCTTCACAGCCGGCGAACACCTGCACTTCCAGATACACACCGACCCCAAGACCACCCTCAGAGGCACCCTCATCTACAGACCTCCAGGACCACGCACACAATTCAGCGAAGACATCGCCGACCTCATCAGCCCGCACGCCCTCCCCTCGGCTGACTACATCCTCCTTGGGGACCTCAACTTCCACCTAGAGAACAACAACGATCGCAACACCACCACCCTGCTGGACAACCTCGCCAACCTCGGACTCAAGCAACTGGTGACCACCCCCACACACCACGCCGGCCACACGCTTGACCCCGTCTTCTCTTCCAGCAAGGACATCTCCTTCAGCCACACCACCGGACTCCACTGGACAGACCACAGCTGCGTCCACTTCAGCTTCAGCAGGACCACCACGCACCACCACCCGCAACAGTTTCTGCGCAGAAGCTGGAACAAGATCACCACCGACCAACTCACCACATCCCTGAGCCAGAACCCTCCCGCCAGCTCAACGAACCCCAACCAAGCCGCCAGCAACCTCACAAGTTGGATCACCAACTGGGCAGACGACCTCGCCCCATTGAAGACCCCCCCAGTCAGTCCCGGCAACAAGAAAGCATCCTGGTTCACCGACGAACTCAAGAAATCCAAGAAGAACTGCCTGGCCCTCGAGAAAGCATGGCGCAGAGACCGGACTGCAGACAACATGACCACCCTCAAGCACGCCACCCGAAAACACCACCAGCTGATCCACACCACCAAGAAAACCGCATTCAAGGAACGACTGGACAACAACGCCCACAACAGCAAGGAACTCTTCATCATCGTCAAAGAGCTCTCGAACCCCAGCGCCGGAAACAACGACATCACTCCCTCGCAAGACCTCTGCAACTCGCTCGCCTCGTTCTTCCACAGCAAGATCGCAGACATACACAACAGTTTCAACACACAGCCGACGTACCCTACGACCGTTCCAACGTCCCCCACCTCCACCCTCCGAGCCTGGACCCCGATCAACACCGAAGACACTATCCGCACGATGAACTCCATCCACTCCGGATCACCAACCGACCCCTGCCCTCACCACGTCTTCAACAAGGCCGACGCCGTCATCGCACCCCACCTCCGGGACATCATCAACACCTCCTTCGACACCGCCACCTTCCCAGAGAGCTGGAAGCACGCCGAACTCAGCGCCCTACTGAAGAAACAGTCAGCGGACCCCACCGACCTCAAAAACTACCGCCCCATCTCGCTCCTTCCTTTTCCTGCCAAAGTCATCGAGAAGACCGTCAACAGACAACTGGCCGCCTTCCTCGAGACGAATGGATCCCTCGACCACTCGCAGTCCGGCTTCCGGGCCAACCACAGCACCGAGACCGCCCTAATCGCAGCCACCGACGACATCCGAGCCCTGCTCGACAACGGGGAAACTGCGGCCCTCATCCTCCTGGACCTCTCCGCAGCGTTCGACACAGTCTGCCACCGCACCCTAGTGCAACGCCTGAACAACGTCGGAATCCAAGAGAAGGCACTGGAGTGGATCATCTCCTTCCTCACCGGAAGAACCCAGAGAGTCCGCCTCCCCCGTTCAGTTCCGAGGCCACCGAAGTCATCTGCGGCGTACCACAAGGATCATCACTCAGCCCCACCCTCTTCAACGTCTACATGAGCCCCCTCGCAGCCATCGCACGCCAACACAACATCATCTCCTACGCCGACGACACCCAGCTGATCCTCTCCCTCACCAACGACCCCACAACCGCCAGAACCAACCTACATGAAGGGATGAAGGACGTAGCCGAGTGGATGAGGAACAGCCGCCTGAAACTGAACTCAGATAAGACGGAAGTCCTCATCCTAGGATCATCACCCTCCGCCTGGGACGACTCCTGGTGGCCCCCTGCCCTGGGCAACGCACCCAAACCAACGGACCACGCACGCAACCTGGGCTTCATCCTGGACTCCTCCCTCTCAATGACCCGACAAGTCAACGCCGTCTCCTCGTCTTGCTTCAACATCCTACGCATGCTGCGCAAGATCTTCCGGTGGATCCCCACCGAAACCAGGAAGACGGTCACCCAGGCCCTCGTCACCAGCCGACTGGACTACGGCAACTCCTCTACGCCGGAACCACAGCCAAACTTCAAAAAAGACTCCAACGCATCCAGAACGCCTCAGCTCGACTCATCCTGGACATCCCCCGACACAGCCACATCGCCGGACACCTGAGAGACCTGCACTGGCTCCCCGTCAGCAAGAGAATCACGTTCCGACTCCTCACCCACGCACACAAAGCTCTCCACAACCAAGGCCCCAGATACCTCAACGACCGTCTGACCTTCTACACTCCCACCCGCCAGCTACGATCGACCAACCACGCCCTCGCCGCCGTCCCCCGCATCCGAAGAGCCACAACGGGAGGAAGATCCTTCTCCTACCTGGCTGCCAAGACGTGGAACTCCCTACCCATCCACCTCCACCTTACCCAGGGCCACCTCTCCTTCAGGAAGCAACTCAAGACCTGGCTGTTCGAACAGTAGCGGACCCCCCTCCCCCAAGCGCCTTGAGACCCTCTGGGTGAGT
The DNA here is from genome assembly GCA_963921515.1 of Calotriton arnoldi. Lineage (NCBI taxonomy): Eukaryota > Metazoa > Chordata > Amphibia > Caudata > Salamandridae > Calotriton > Calotriton arnoldi. The sequence continues at coordinate 64,391 of CAWUFW010017592.1, forward strand.
AGCGCGCTATACAAATGATTGATTGATTGATTGATGAAAGAGGCATGTGGAAACATATGTACAAGCCCCTTTGAAATCTATTTACAATAGAGGATTTCAATAAAGAGGGTTGGTCTGGCAGTCTCAAGAAGGCAGACAGGGCCGATAGGTACAGTTTGAAAGTGCCCAGAGCAGGAGAAGGACTAAAAGAGGAAAGCAGAAAGAGGATCAATAGATCTTATTGTACAATCTTGGTAGAGGGATGCCTGGCTGCCAAAATAACATTTCAGACTTCAGGAGGAAGGTCGAATGTTGTCAAGTGCCGTCGCTCAATCTCCATGCAAGAAGGCGTACAGTTCACAGGTTCGGGTGGAGGACCCTCCACTGCAGCTGCGACAGAAGATCCTCCCGAAGGGGGAGCCTGATTGGAGGATCGATGTTCATTTGGAGAAGCTTGGGATATCAGTCTCTAGGTGCCCAGTCTGGAGCCACAAGAATGACTTGGGCCAGGTGGCTTCTGATCGACTTGAGCCCTCTGGACAGGAGTGGTATTGGCGGAAAGATGTACACAAGCCCTGAACTACACTCAAGACAAAAAGTTCGCTGAGCGAGTGCCGCCTTGGAAACTCCAGTGTGCAAAACTGTTGACATTGCCCTTTCTCCGTGGAGGCGAACAGATCTAACCAAGGCTCTCCCCACTGCTGAAAGAGACCTTGCGCCACCTCTAGATGGAGACTCCATTCATGATCCACTAAGCATCGATATCGGAGTTCGTCCGCCCTGGCGTTCAGAGAACCTGCCAGGTGCGGAAATACCCTGCTGTTCCAGCTACGTCCAGAGATGCAGGGCCTCTTGAAAAAGGGTCCACAAGCCCACCCCGCCCTGTTTGTTGAGGTACCACATGGCAGTGGTGTTGTCCATGAACACTTGAACCAGCTTTCCCTTGATTGAAGGAAGAAAGGCTTTCAATGCCAAGCGAATCGCTCTGAGCCCCAGCAAGTTGATGTGGAGTCCGGATTGTGCCAGAGATCGGAGTCCTCTGATATTCACCTCTCCCAGATGCCCGCCTCATCCCAGGAGTGATGAATCTTTTACTACTGTGTGGTCTGGTTGGATAGGGGTCTGCCTCCGACCTAATCGCGGTCTGTTAGCCACCAGTGCAGGTCCTGTGCACTAGTCTTTAAAATCCGGGCCATGTCAGAGAGATTCTCCTGATGCTGCGCCCACTGGAACTTCAAGTCCCACTGCAGAGCCTGCATAGTCCATCTGGCAAGTGTCACTAGCAGGATGCAAGAGGCCATGAGGCATGGCAGCCTCAGTCATTCTCACCAAAATCCAGGATGAAGGCTGAAACATCGGTATCATAGCCTGAATATCCTAGACTCGCCGTTCGGGAGGATTGGCCTGAAAGTGCACCGTATCCAGAACAATTCTGATGAAAAGCAGAGTCTGAGAAGGAGTCAGGTGTGACTTCGGCACCTTGATGGAGAACCCCAGTGAGTTCAGAAGGTTCGCTGTAGTCTGGAGATGGGCGACAACAGCCTGGGGCAAACTTCCTTTCAACAGCCAGTCGTCGAGATAGGGGAAGACTGGCACCCCTGATCTGCACAGATGAGCTGCGACCACCGCCATCACCTTGGTGAACACCCGAGAGGCGCTGTTAAGGCCAAAGAGGAGCAAGGTGAACTGAAAGTGCTCGTGGCCTACCGTAAACCGGAGGCAGCACCGATGGGCAGGCAGGACAGGAATGTGAAAATAGGCGTCCTGCAAGCCCAATGCTACCATCCAGTCTCCTGGGTCCAGGGCAGACAAGACCTGAGCTAGAGTGAGCATCTTGAACTTTTCCTTTTTGAGGAAGTAGTTGAGGGCTCGCAGATCTAGGATAGGGCACAGGCCCTTTTCCTTCTTCAGGACCAGAAAGTGAAAGGAATAGAAACTACAGCCTACTTCTGGCTCCGGAACCCTCTTTATAGCTCCGTTGGTCAAGAGGGGCATGACTTCCTCCTGAACCAAAGGCAGGTGATCCTCCGTCATCTGGTCGCAAGCTAGAGGCATGGAGGAGAGGGTAGTCTCAAAGGGGAGGGAGTAGCCCCTTCGAACTATTTGAAGTACCCACTTGTCCGACGTGATGTTTTGCCAGTGGTGGAGGTGATGACTGATCCTGTCACCAACTGGCCGTCCATAATCTTAAGGGCCGGAGAGGGTTTGGGGGCTGAGAGACCTTCAGTGGTGGGAGGAGACGGGGGGTGTAAGAGCGAGACCTCCGGGGTAAACGACGAGATGCCCAGTGCCGGGCCACAAGCAGCTTAAGGGACTACTCCCTCAAAACTTTCAGAGCCATGGCCCAACAGTCCGAGCATGGCTTCGAGTTGTGGTCACGCTCCAGGCACCGAAGACAAATCAGGTGTGATCGGTCACTGGCATAGCGCGGTGGCAGGCGACCGCGTGGTTTGAATTCCGAAGTCTTCTTTGACATATTGGAAAAACCAGCACACCAATTTTTTTTGGACAAAACGTCGAAAAACATCCTGTCAAAAAATTACAGAGGGTAGCTCTCTTCACGGATCTGTGCTGGCTGGCGTGGAAAGAAAATAACTGACGCCAGCGCGCCGAGGTGGTGCCTATACAGGTTACACGGACGTCACAATGGTGGAGATGCCGCCGTCACGTTCAGCAGACCGACGCTACCTACTGGTGCGCAATGGTATTGCTCTAAGAATAATCTTCCTGATCCAGTCTGACGGCTGGGAAATTCAATGGTAAGGAATCTGCGGCTAGATGTCTATCAGATAATGGCCCACTCTCCTAGATAGTTCTAGGTCACCAATGTGTCTCGCTGTATCCATATCATCGGTAAGGTAGTCATGCACCCCATATGCAGTCTCCAGACACCCTTTACTGATATAGTTAGCTCTTCACTCCTTTTATCGACGAGAGAGAGTCAACGTTCTTATAGTCCCACTTGAATTTTGAGTCAGAAAAAATGAAAAAAGAGAAAGAAAAACGGTTTTATATTGGTTTATCACTACTGTTCTCTGTAATACACTACTATGCCTTCTTGGAGATAGAGTTGCTTGCCTCCATCACGTGTCTATAATCCCTGCCCATGCTCTCTACTACCCACAAATCTACTTTATTACTAGTAAACCTCTACCAAGGGAAGGACATATTATACTTCCCACTTACTTCTTAAAAGAAACTTTGGGCTCAATCACCTAGGTGCCCTCACTCCTCACCGGGCGGTAGACAACTGTTTGAATACAGCTGCCGGTTTAATAGCCCCGTGGGAATGTCTCCTCCCACTTCCTGGTCACATGTGATTGGCCCTTCAGTCAGATCTCTCAACATCATTGTGTTATCATTTGGGCTATTTCTTTTCTTTTTTTGAAAAATGTATGTGGGCTTACTGCTTGCACGGGACTGGTTTCACAGGTTAGTGACACCAATGGTATCAAATTACATGCAACCCTGATTAACGAGATAGCCTTGTCTGCATCTCATTTCTTTCGGGTAATAGATTATGTACTCTTTCTAGCTCACTCTCCACTCGTAAGTTTACACTCCAGAACTACCCACTTAGGCTGCCCCACAAAATTTCATCGCTTAGTCCTGTCTTACTGGTTGAAAAGAGAAAAACCCATCTTTGTTTTTTTTTTTTTCCCCTCCACATTGAGTGCCTCTGGTTCCAATTTTTCTATGACTGTCCACTTCAAATCCATGCCTGAATGACCTGACGTGATACAGTGGTGGCCCCATTTTGGTTGTGATTCTAGCACACCTTACATTACTCCAGTTCTAGTCACTTGGAAAGGTCCTGGGGAGGTCAGTAGGACTGAAAAATGGGAGAGAATTAGTCTGTTCTACTAAAGAAAAATCGCACAGTTAATCGATAATTTGTACTTTCAGAAGTTAGACGAGATTTACAATAACAGAAAGAGAAGCCTGAATTTACAGAATGAATAGCAAAAGAGGAGCCTGATCTTGGGAGGGAGAAAGCCAGTGGTCCCAGAGCAGGGAGTCTGAATGTGATGGGATTAATCCCCCATGACTCGTCGTCTAGAGTGTCAGCAACAGGAGTACGAGAGATACCAATTACCCAAGGAGACTTGCCTACAAGTAGGATAGAAGTGAATAAACTGGCAAATAAAGAGAAATCCTGTTTTCTTTAGGGTGTTGAAAATTAAGTTTAGAGGGTTCAAAATGGGACACTCCTGCAAAACATCCACACTGCTTTGGAGGGAAGAATAGCAAGGTATTTCAAAGATACATGGGATAATGTATAATCATGTGTGTTCATGTTAATGTTTTATACATTGCCTTGCCAGAGATTGGAGATGATTAAATTTTGGACATGTGAGTGTCAACGGACTATTGTGCACTAAACAATGAGTACCTGGAGTAGTAACTGGTCTAATCCATATGACCAACCAGATGCGACTGACAAGAGATAGGTGTAACCACCTCTTCACAAAACTCCACTGCCATCTCTTTGCCATGTGGGGAGAGGAAGGATTCTTTGGTGCCCTACAAAACTGCAGAAGGCTGCTTTCAAGTATGAGATATAGTGGGAGTGGTTCCATTGTATTAAACCTTGAATATGTAAGGGCCCACGGCCAAAAGCTTGGGACCTGGCTGTGAGGATGGCCAGTAGGAACTCAAACATCTGGGTAGTTAACCCTTAAACAGGTATGCAGAGGGACATGTGTGGAGTGTCTTGTGAACTAGGAACAAGGTTTTGAACTGAACCCTTTCACCTACGGCTAATGAATGGCCTTTAAATTCAGGAGTGAGGTTATCCTGGTATTTTACAATCAAAACTAGTCAGGATTTCTGAAATCTTTGAAGCAAACAGAGATCCTTTTTGAACAGCATGGTGTAGAGGAAATTACACCTAAGGGAGGTAGGTGGAGAGGGCAAGCGAGTTGTTGTCTCCAGACCTATCCCTTGGTAATGGGGACTAGACCGAAATAGATACTGGAATTAAAACAAGCTCACAGGTCCATATTTGTATTGCACCATATGCTGAATTGGGTTCCCATAACATGGTACTGTCAGTTTTAAAAAAAAGGGGGGTGGGAGGCGCACATACTACATACATGGAGTTGTATCAATACCTAAAAGTGATCCTTAGATGCACTAAAATAATGATGTGTGGACTTGTAGTCTAAAAATATGTTCATGTGCAGCTTGCCTGAAAAGCTCGAAGAACCATTTGTAATGTGTAGGTACATTAGCTGACCTTCAATGTGCGAGGATACAATTTTTTTGTCACAAACAGTGATATGACCATCCACCTGCATCAATGTGAAGGGGAGCTATCTAGGTCTGAGGGGTCATGCAGTATATAATCAGTTTGTCCAACTGGTGAACCCCACAGTCAATAATGAATGTCACAGTACACCAAACCTCTTGCCAATAGTGAGCAAGGTTGGGAAAAAACCAGATTATGCAAGTAGTCAAAGTTAGGGATCGTCCATCTCCAGCATATGTCGCCCGTTCACAGTTTTGCCTAATATTGTCTAGACGTGTTCCAGTATCAACTATATAGGACTTTATAATAAGAGAATTTAAGTCTAGCCTCCCTTAAGTCACAATTGTCCATAATCATCAGGGATTGTCCAATCCTCCGAATAGTTGGCTGACAATTGTGGTTGCCAAAACTGCTGTGTTTCTTGTTCTAGAGAAGAGATTCACGATCCAAGCACTGTATACTGCCGATATTAATCTGTTGTCGCAGCCTCATGTCTTGAAAAGTTTTAGAGAATGGCAGATTCAGACAGCGAATAAGGGACAGGGCCAAACCTACTTCAGATACAATTGATGATTGTCTATATCTCCACGAGTGAACTGGCAGTAGTTTGAATTATGTCCTCAGGGAGTCAAACGGCCTCAATGATTCCTCTGTAACCATGTCATCTATAGTACACATCCCACAAGCTGACCAGGTCATCGAGTGAGCCAACCATGGACTTCTAATAACCAGGTGCTCATGGAGTAACAGCCCAAAATAAGGAATACAGAAAAATAAAATATAGTCAAAACATTGATCGAAAAAGAGAAACATTCGATTTTTTAGAAAAAGAGCAAATTTTCTTTTAACAACAATAACCATCTGCAAATTGTCAAACACAATACTTTCTGGAACGATTAATGAATAAGTAAGGAGAGACTCCGTTTACTAAATAATTGAGCAGGAGCACCCTAATTTGGTTGGTAAGCCACATTATTACCCGAGGAGACCGTTTACGGACCTTCCACAAGAAACTGAAATTCAACCCTATTTCCCATAATAGAATCTGGAAGGCAAATTAGTAAAGAAAGGAAAAATACCACCTGTACATACATACATTACCCAGAATCCTTCAAAATGTAAATGGGAGGAAGCAAAGGTCTGAGGTTCTGTTGAACTATCAAACATAAGCAAAACTATAAATTGTCTTCTATGTCTTAAATGCATCCCATTTTGCTTTTACCATGGAATTACCTTTGTCATTCCACACACTAAAATCCGTGATGAGTTATGTGAACTGGGTGCAGGGTGTGGTGCATGCTACTTATTTGGCGATTCACATACAATCTGTATCTCAAATCATCACCGCAAACCATTTATACTGCCATCAAACCCATGGAAGAGGCATTGACGAAAGTGGCTCTAAAACCAAGGACATCCAACCAGGGCGGTAGAAACGCGATTAGCGTCATGCATAAAGCATTCCTTCCAACTATCAGTCAATGCTGCAAGAAAGAAACATCCTCTTCTCAGAGGGCACTGTTCCAAGTTCACATTGATTCCAACCATACCCATTTGGATATATATATATATATATATATATATATATATATATATATATATATATATATATATATATATATATAAACAACTGATCAATCTGTAACTTATCATACCCCAGGAAAAGGAGAAAAATAGCTACAAGAAAAGAGTAGACTCAAGTTCCTGCGCAGTGATCAACAGATGGGTTTCAGATGCTTAATGGGAACAAGCTCTAGCTAGCCTTAGCAAGGAAACCCCCACAATCCTCGACCAAGTCAAAGCAAGTATGAATCAGTGGTGTGCAACACAAGGCAATTCTCAAACACTATAGGAACAGGCAAGGGTAAAAAGATTGGCATTAGAATGGGTTTAAACTTCTCCAAACAATGGAAGCCCATAGGCATCGAGTAGATATGTGGACAAGCCCAATGGCACAGAGTAGATATGTGGACCCTTGCATACTCTACAATGCCATGTAAAGAAATATGGAGGTCATTTTTCTATCCATATGCTTTATATGATCTGTCAGTTATGTGGAAATAAGCTAGCATTCGCTTCAATCACCTGCCTGCCACTGATTGGTAAATTCACATCCAAAGGAAAATGACATGTGTTACCTGACAAAGATCAACAAATGACTAGGCCAACACTAGATGACAGAAAATATTCTTTGTCTGAATGGTGCAAAAACAGCAATCGTGGTTCTGGGAAGGGCAATGAACAAAGGAATTCTGCTAGACTTTCCCTAGGCTTTGGAACATTTTCAAACTCACAACAGGAAAGTGTTTTTAGCATAACTGATGCGGATCTCACATTCCTCTTCAGATTAATGCAAGTTAATGCACAAAACATGTCCATTGCAAAACCGCAGGGAGCTGACCAGAGCCTTGGTGATGCCACCATTGAACCACTATACAGGTTTTCCTGAACAACTCATTAACTGAATGCAAATAGTTAAAACCAGACAGCTAGAATGTGATAGACCCCAGAATATTATCATGTGAAACTAGTTTTTGGAAAGTCCACTTGCTCCTGTTAAGCATATTGACACACACAAAAGTTGCATCTTCATCTTGGAAATTAAGGTTTGTGGGAAACCAAGGATTTCTCCGAACCCAAGGAGATGAGACTTGAAGAGTGTGAAGAAAGTTTGCCTAAGCATCAGAGTTGCCAGATTCACATCCACGATCAAGTGTGTTTTGGAAGCTTCCACTAACAGTTCTGTTTTGTGAACCACTACTTTAGTGAGTCATTTACAACGATGTGGGTTAGATAACCCCACAACAAGTGTGCTCAGTTCTGCTCTATCACCAATAGGGCTTTTGTTGGGGAGGTGAGAAGACTAAACAATCGTAACAGCAGATCAGTCTGCATCGTCTGTTAAAACTAGCTCATGCTGCACCTCTGAATTTAAGTCCATAGTATTCTGGGGAAATTTGAAACGGAGGGGCACTCGCAGCTTCTAATCTCTGAAAATACTGGGCAGTGATCTCATGAGCTCCTGCAGACTTCTAAATTGAAGTAATTTGGTGATGGAATGACCCAACTTTGTGCTCAGTAAATGCAAAACACTCTTGCATTTCCTCCATCCTCCTCGCCAGGGAAAACTTCTTCTGAATACAGGGGTAGAGCCCTGCAACTCCTTCGACAGACCCATAATCAAAGTTTACCCCTAGAAGATGCAGGATGGGCCCAGCCACAGCAGCCCTCATGGTAATCTTCACACTCCTGTCTGACCTTGCACTTTAGGGGACAAAAACAAACACTGAATGGGTTGCCCAACGTTCATGACCCTAGAAACGATAGGTACACTTTCTAAGGGAGCTAAGAAGATATACATCCTTTTCAATCCCCGTAAACACATACTAAATGGGATACTTGTGTGCATTGGCTGGAGAAGTAACAAACATCTTGTTATCTCTTGGCAACAGAAAGAAGTGGATAGGATAATGGGGTAATCAAAACACTAAGTTTCAATTCAAATGACATGACCATTTAGGAGTGTTTGCTTTATATACGCACCTATGTCTCATAATTTAAGAGCATCTATGACTTGAGCGAAAGACCACATTAGGCAACAGTAGAAAAGAGGAGAAGGATCAACCTTTATGAGGCTCTAGTAATGGACCCATGATAATCCAACATTCAGCAACCATCTACACTCAGCCAGGACCATTTAATTCCTTCTCCCCACCAGAAACCCAAACAAGGGATTTACAGTCCAGACACTCATATCACACAGCCAACTAAATGTATCTGCAAACTGAAGAAAGCTGATGGAAGCACAAAAGCCATGAACGTGGATTCAGAGACGGACCAAGGACTTCAGTAGTTTAGTGCAAGGCCTCAGCAAAGAACTAGATCAGAGATCAGCCACCTGTAACGTGCAGGTAAGGACCAACAGTGCCTCCTAGTTTGAATTTTCCAGTCTGCCACAACAACATTGACAAATTACTCTAGCTCTGCATTTACTCTGTGAATACTTCTCTGTTTATTGTATTTGTCACTTTTGTTTCCTATTATGTCTCAATGAGTGTACCATTCTTGCTGTGAAAAATGTCCTCATGTTACTTATGAACATTTCCCAGACATCAAGAATCCTGATCAAATATGCAAAATACTACTGCATTTTTAAAATGTTACAAAAGTCTCCATAATATCACTACTTTACCCAAACCTTTAAAAAATGGACTAATTTTAGCCCTAACCTTTATCTACAAGTGTTCCAATTCATGCGTTGCAATATTTTAATTCTACGTTGAAATTAAGGCCACCACAAATGAGCACTATATATTAACTTAGACCTCACCAATGAATTATACAATGGTAACATATGTTGCCTATTTTCTGAATAACCCTTATAAATACCCCCAACATTACCCTAGCTCTTAGAACTGCACTGCCAATTTGTTTAGAAAATTTAAGGTCATTAAATAACAGTAGGAAAAACTGAGTAGTTACCTGTCAAATGCACCAAGCGACCCCTTAAGTTATACACATGCTCTTCAAACATGTCCATTATGAGATGATTTTATAGTTTGAAAAAGAAAGTCCGAGCGCAAATGTAGTCAGATACCTCTACTGACTCACTAAAATCAATAGGGCATATTTTAAGGAATTAGATACATTTTTTAGGCGTGTTATTTGGAATAAAGAGGTTCTAAGAGTTAAACTCCAAATTCTCCAGATGGATACAAGTCAGGGTGGATTGGCTTTACCCAATATGTATTCTTATTATGAAGGAGCCCTTTTAGATAGAACAGTGAGGATTTTAGATGCTGTATGAGCACAGGATAATTTTGTATTGAAAAGATGGTGCAAGAGGAGGGGTCTCGGGTACCATTTCTTTTTAAAAGACTGCAAAGCTCCCAAAAAAGACAAGATATAAAGTCCTTCAGGAATACTCTAACCGACTTCAAATATTTTATGCAGTAAAGGGACAATCTGCAGGCTAGGTATCTGCAGTTAAACGAATGCCAGGTGTCAGGTTTGCAAATCCCTAAAAGTCATCCGGGGTATTGGTATATGAATGGATTTAAAGAATTAGGACATTTGTTGGTAGGAAGCGATATTATATCCTGGCAGAATATTCAAGGAAGATGCGGTGATCGCTGCAAGCTTTTTTTATTTTGGATATCTGCAGATTGTGCACTTTATAAAAAAATTTATTTACCAACGCGCTCCATCTCTTCATCAATAATGACTGCTCTTTTTAAGACAAGAATGAGGGGGATAGGAAATTGGTATAGGTTACTAAGGAATCAAACGGAATGTGCCTTGACAAATTTTTTTTTTAGAGATTTCCTTGACAACTCGGTATACTTTTTCAGAAGCAGAATGGCAGGCGATTTCAAAATTAGGGAACTCAGCCTTAAGAGCTGCAAACTCCAAAAGAATGTCTTTTTTTGCGCGATGGATGGCATATTATACTCCTAAAGCCCTTTCAAAGATTTATCCAGAGGTGGAAGATTGCTGCTTTTGATGTAAGCAGATTGGGAGCAGAGATTGGCTCCATATTTTTTTTTACCTGCCCTGGGATAACGTTGTTTTGGGAACAAGTATTTGGTGCCTTAAACAGGGGGCTAAATATACAGATGGAACCTGATGTAGGTGTGGCACTCTTTGGGTTAAGCACTAAAAGGCAAAGCCAGCTTTTGAGTAAAGGTGCTGATGTATTTATAACTATTATGTCTTTAGTTGCTCGCTCCTTGATCCTCCAGAACTGGAGGACTAATAGTTCACCAACCTATCAGGAATGGTATAATAAAATGATCCTAATTAAAAAGTTTGAGAAAGCATATGCTAGGAGGGTTGGGTTTTTTTTTAATTTATTTTTTTTAAATAGAGCACATCTGCACTTTCTAGGACAATGTATAGAATGGATAGCTGCTAAATTCCGCATCTCTGCACTTTATTCAGTATATATCTAACATCTGCACTTATGCACATCTGCACTTTCTAGAGACATTTAGGACTTGATGTACTGTTGAAAATATAATGACGAAAGGGTTGTATAGGACTTTGTAGTTTAGGTACGTTTTATTATATCTTATAATTGTTATGTTGGTGTCATTAAGGCATAATGCGTATTGAAGGTTTGATGGACAAATGTAATACTTTTTGTAATTCTTTGAAAATTTAACTGGCTTATTCTATATATGTATTCTGTTATTTTATAGAAACATCTGGCTAAGCTTTTCGTTTAAGTTGAAATAATCATGACAAATCTGATGTATCCTCTGTATCTGCTTAATCAAAAAAAATCAAAAAAGACTTACTGAACTTAAGTCTTCTAAATTTTCCCTAAGTTTGCATGTGCCAAATGCATGACTTTGTAATTGCCTGCATTACATCCAGGTCCCCAGATCTCGAACCACTCTATAAGTATTTAAAATTACCTCATGTCATATCTTTACTTTCTTATGGTTATTTACTTTCTTTTAGATGTTAGTGTCAATTACAAATTCACACTTTCCTTTATCGTCCATCTGGCAAGGTCTCACATAAAGGCATTCAAATGGGTAAACCGTAGGTCGCATAATCATGGCACTCCACTGGTTACCACTTCTTCCCTAGAGTGAATTCAATCTACCAGCACTGTTTCTCCATCAGAGCCAGTTTCCAATAGACCCTAAGTCACACTACAATGTCACACAGCAACTTTACACAGCTTTCAGGTATACTTTTTATGTGGTGGAGTATCAAAGAACTTGCTGAAATTATAATCTAGACCGATACATCCTCCATTCTTCTTTGGCACTTCATGTATTCCCAGAAACTGAATACTGTCACAGTATGACCTCCACCTAGCAAACCAACAATGTTACGCACAATGTTATGTTATGTTACAGTGATTTCTAGCGCGCACGGCTACTCAGGAGTGTCCCGGCGCGAGGAGCCACTAGTAGAAACAGTATGGAACAGGAGAAATTATCCTTAGGTAAACAGCAGGGTTTTAAGTCTTTTCTTAAACATGGTGGGGTCGTGGATGCTGCGCAGTTCAAGGGGGAGAGAGTTCCAAGCTTCGGCTGCTTTGAAGGACAGAGAGCTGCCTCCAATTCTTGTCCGCCGAAAGCGAGGGATCGCAGCTAGGCACTGTGAAGCGAAACGCAGATGCCTTCGTGGGGTATAAAAACTAAACCGCTTCCTCAAATAGAGGGGCCCTATACCATAGAGGGCTGAATGGGCCATCGTGAGAGCTTTAAATTTCACTCTTTGGGCCACTGGTAGCTAGTGCAGGTCCCGCAAATGATGTCTGACGCTGGACCTGCCCGGGATACCCATCAGAACTTTGGCCGCGGTGTTCTGTATTACCTGAAGTTTAAGCTGGTATCCTGGTAGGCCAATATAAAGTGCATTGGCATAGTCAAGGCGGCTAAGGATCAGAGCGCGCGTGACCATTTCCTTGGTGGACCTGGGTAATAGAGGAAGAAACCTCCTAAGAGACTTCAATGTGCCAAAACATTGACTGGCCAGTTTTTTTACATGTGTAGAGAACCTGAGATTTTCCTCCTTTAGTCTGATGATCTATTCAATTGTTCTCCTCATATTTTACCCATTATATCTATACCCTCACCACAGCTGTCATTGTTACATTATTATAGTTGCCAGTCATCCCTTAGTCTTCCAGATTTACATAGAAATTAATCTCTTCTACAGTTCCTCGACACAGCACCATTTTCTTGAGTTCAATTAAATAACGCTCCCTGTGGTAAGATCATCACCCCTTAAGATCACTGAATTGCATTTAATTTTTGCCATCTGGGCTACTGCATAATCTATCAGTTTTACCAGTTTCAAGTAGATTTTTCCAAATACTGACTAATAAAGACCATCCTGCAATTTGTAATTTTGGCACTCATTTGTGAAAATACAAAGGTTCTCTCTGCAAAGACCTTGCAAAGCAACATATTTGATCATTAGGTTCTGAAATCATGTTCCAGCTAATAAACTGAGTTTCAATTTTACAGCTCCTCCCAATATACATTGCCTCCTTCTTGACTGAATACTTTTTCTTCTTCAGTTTGGCTTCGAATTAACGGCTTTATCTGCCTAACTTTGGATTTGCTGTGCACTACACTGTTTTCAATATGCAGAGATATTCTTGTAGTTCATAAATCTCACGTTTGTGTTCTTGCCAGTTCCACCACAGTTTAAGTGCCACTATGTGTTTTGTCCGATTATGTTTCAATTCACCTATAGAGATAAATAAAATCAAGATTCTTCTCGATTTATACTTGGTGTTGACAACCAGTGAACTGTACAAATGGGTGAATACACTGTGCTAATGGATGACTGTACCCTTCCCCACGTAAACATCCCAGACTTATGGATGGCAGAAATACAAGGGAAAGACTCCAATCAAATGGTAATTATCAACTTAACGGGGACTCGCAATGAAATTCAGTGACAGTTCTAACAACCTGTAGAGACTTGAAAACCTGGCTATTCACAAAATAATCCTTTAGCACTGCCCCCCTCCATACCCTAGCACACCTTTCAAGTATCCGTTTGCGCTTCACAAGTGATATATTACATTTACTTACAGCAGTATGTGACTTCTAGCTTAGTAAGAGTTCCGTTAAAAAGGTCCCTATGAAACGCCCATTCTTAAAATACCTCACTGAAGAAAATTGTTGGGAATTACATCTTGTGATCAATATACTGTGATTAAGGGGCCTTCACACAAGACAAAAAAAATCATGCGTTTACTTTCCCATACTTCACTCAAAAACAATGTAATTTCATCAGTCATGCACAGAAATAGTTAAAGTCCGTTTCAAGGCAGAAGATAGAGGAAAAAAAGGTTTACATTTTCTGTGCTGTAACCCATAAAATGAGGAGAGAGGGTGATAAACGGTGGTTAATCAGTGCATCTTCCAAAAGTACTATGAAGATTCAAAACAAGTAATATAACCCTCCCCTATCTGAAGGGATTTCTTTTCTCTTAAACAGAAGGGACTTGAGGCACTAATTCAGTCGCTTATATGTATCATCCTACTCCTCCTTGGAAGTTTGCAAAAGGGACAAAAGTGGCATTCTTCAACATAGGGGTTCACCCCTCTCAAGCAGCAAATGTTGCAAGGTGAGCACTCCACAAGCTCTTTTGCTTATATGTTTGTTGGTTGGAGTGACCATGCTAAGTGAATCCCGGGTAAATTATTTTCACCCGCAGGAGGGTCAATGAAAAGTTAAATTTCTGTAGTGGTTGGCTACAAACCTGTATTGCTTTGCTTCCTAGCAAAACAAAAAATATCTTTTTTTTTTTTTTTTTTTAAACATTCTGGGAATGTTAGCACCCTAAAATCATAGGGCCTGATTTAGAGCTCCGTGAACTGGATTTACTCCATCAGGGTGGCAGAGTTAAGTACTCTGTTGCACTGAGAGAATACTCTCCCGCCAAATTTAGAGAGGTCTGCCAGCCCAGAAGACATCTCTTGCACATTGAAAGTTTGATGGATGGATCTGTCACCATGACAGCCGTAGAGCATTCACTCAAATTTTTTTTCCCCAAAAATAAAAATCCCAAAGTAGGATTTAGTTTTTGAAAATAAAAAAAAGCAATGATATTCCCACCCACCCACCCCCCTCCCAATGGGAGTTTTCTCCCATGGCGTGGGAGTCATTTTGGAGTTTTCACTGCCCTTTACCATCAGGTTGTATCTGGCGTTGACAGACAGTGAAAGCGTGCTATGTGTTTGCTCATTCTAAATAAGGCGGCTGGACAAACGGCAAAACCTCTGATGGCACTTACTTTGCCAGGCCATCCGATGTGTATGTCGGCGCTGGAATGAATGAGGTAAATGAGGCAGACGAAATTTCAGTTTGGCAGAGAGGGTACTCCGTCGGCTTTGCGACTGGCGTACCCTGTCCACTAAATTTGAAATCGTGCCCCTGGTCTCTGTTAAATTTGTTGATAGATTTCTGCTTACTCGGAGTGCTTTAGGGGTCAGGGACCTTTGTCAGGAGCAACTCACACTAGTAATACTCCCTGTGCCACTGTCCATTCTAGAGGAAACTAATTCAACATGAGATTTGGGGGAGAAGTCTGGCTGCTCTTAGTGAGTGTAAAAAAAAAAGGGGACAGCAAAGGTTGATTCACCTGTGGATAGATCCACAAGAACAAATTTCCCCTCCTGTGAGACAAACTGCATCCAGAATAGGCTCTATTCTGGAACCTATTAAAATTTGTTGATTACTTATTACAACTGCTAGTTGAAGGTATGCCAATCGACCTGAAAGATACAATGGATACTCTTAAGCTCTTAGAAACCACGACTTAACACTGAAAACAAACCAAATCATGAACAGTTTGGATGTGGAATCATAAACCAACATCCTACAAACAACTACCTTGAGGGTGATAGTAAATCTCTTAAGATCCACAGAATGGCCCTAACACACTCCCAGAAATGTTGCAAGGGACTGCTTGAACTTGGATCATATGAAGAACTTCTCAACGTGCTAGAACTCCTTCTCGTATCTTACAGATACAGCGCACCAGTACGTATTGCACCTGTGCACCTAGTCTGGCAAATCTTTTCATCCATCACGAAGAGCTAACAATCATTCTACATGAAAACAATCCCTTTAACACTTGCGGTGAAAGTACATAGATGCTATTCTACTCATCTGGTCATGAACAGAAGCATGTAACCACTACCCTGTCTGCATTTTACCAGGACTAAGGATAGGAAACAACTTTCATTCTTTGACCTACTATTATTGGTTGAAAAATGCAAAATAGAGCTTACAGTGTTCTCGAAATCAACTGATAAGAATTCATTGCCACTACTCTCAAGCTCTAAAAGAAAATGTACCACTTGGGCAATTTGAGGATAAGCAAAAATCTGTTCCAGTGTACCCTTTTATAACCAACAAGCCATGCAACAAGTTATCAACATGGGGACACCTTATACAACTAGTAAAAAGTGGATGCATGCATGAATAAGCTCACACTTTGAACCTGAAATCAAGATACAACTTTCCACTGCAACAGTAATGCCCGGAGAGAAGCTGGATGACAGTTTGTGGACGTCTGTATGCTAGTATCTACATACTCCATAACCTGGTCAGCTTATAGTTGCACATATGGGCTAGGAAGAGCAAGCTATATTGTTACCTTTGCCTTAGATCATGTTTGAGGTTTTTGCCACTTTTCATGTTACAAGTTTATCTAACTTTCCTGAAAAGAACAACAGAACGTCCATGTTGTAAACAGTTAGTAAGCAGTAAAGCAGTCAATCTTTTTAACCTTCATTACCATTGCCGGCTTGAGAGCAATTCTTGGCTGAGGAGTTTGCTTTACAAATTCTTTATGCCCTTATACTAGGCTGTGACCATGTTAGCAAATATGGGTTTGTCTGGTTCAGTCTCCTCACACACATGATCAATTTTGGCACGTACTTTGAGTGCTTTACTGCCATGGGAGATTCTCAACCAAGTCAAAAGGAGAGAGGATAGTTTTTAAACAGAAAACTTTCCAAAATAAAGACATCTTCATGCCTCTGGATACACCTTGATCCATACTGCACCCTACCTTTGTCAGATACTTCACTGATACCTCCACTGTTTTAAGATATCCTTACAATAATTGGTAAGTTGCATAAAGCAATTGATGGGCGAGGCATAAAAATATACCAAAAACAGACACTGTTTGGATGAAGTGGCCTCAAGAATTTCATCTCAGAGATGGCAATGCAGAAAACTACAGGTTACAAAAATTGTATAAGTAATCAGCTTGTTTATCAGGCAACACACAAAACTGAAATTAATGTGTTAACTTCCCGATTTCACTACTAAGTCAACCCTTTCCTCCAACAAAAAAAAAAGTTATGCTAAATTGCACAGCTACATTCTCACTTCAGTCACTTCTTTCTCTGGGGCTACTGACACCATCATGCAGCTCTCAAGTGTGTTATACCTTTGTACTTTATACAAGAAAACTGTTTTTAGTCTCCTGCATCTAGTATTATACCTTTGTACTTTGTGCAAGTGAACTGTACCTGGTTGATGTTGGAAATAAGTTACTCTTAGTTACTTGTGCATTTTCTCTAAAATTAACTATAAACACCTTGGCCTGTATTCAGGATTGTGGAAGACGAAAAAAAAAAATTTGTACATTGGAGCATATTGAAAGGCAACTTATTTTTCTCTTTTAAAGATAGCCAAATGGTAAGAGGAACAAATATAGTAATGTTTCTGGTCAGTGGACAAAAGAACATTCTCCTCTGATCAAAGTTTGTGGTACCTAGGTACAAACTTTTGGCATTTTGCATTTAACGTTTCCAACAGGTCTCCCTACAGTTTTCCCCACAGACTGAAGTTTTGATCAAAAAGATCCATGGCAATCAAAAAGATCTGTGACAGTCTGATATAATTATGCTGCAAGCAACTGCTGCACGATTTGTACTGCCAGAAGGTGCATCATCTTACAATTGATGTTCCCAGTGATTAACCAGTGCCATGTGCCTTTCAGGATCCTTTGAGAGAAACTTCGATCTTGTTCCTCCATGTTTGTTTGCAGAATGCATAAACATTGTGCTGTATGTATGGATGACCACTTCACTGCTCTTCATGGATTACTGTCAAGAGTTCGGACATGATGATGCCATATGAAGAATCTTAATGAGATACTCTTTTTTCAGATGATTGTCTAAACGTCTGCTGCACCTTTTTTCTAGGTAGGGAAATAACTTATTTTTATAACTGAAGTTTGTTTTCAAATTAGACAAAACAAAAGATAGTATAAAACATACAACCAATATAGCACATAGTTGCATCACACTTTTGCACAAATTACATCTGAGTAAATGGTATTCCAATGGCCCAACTGTAACATAGTATCTCCAACTGCCCATCCAGCAGACCTCACTAATTTATCAACCGTAGGTGGCACGGAATTAGCCCAGTTCATAGAATCTAAGCTAGAGGGTCCATATTTTCTTGTGCTTATGTCAGTTAGTTGTGCACATCTATATATCTGTCACTAAGCTCAGTGGAGTTTTCTGACTAAGCCAATAATGGGCAATGTCCCTTTTTTGCAGTTAAACAGCCTAACACAGTTAGCATCCGCTTGTGTTGACTATGTGCCTCCTCATCTGCGATTCCCAGCAGTCCTATCAGAGGTGTAAGTGTAAATGGACCTAGGAGGACCAGAGTGAGTACCATCCAAATGGTGGCATAGCATTTCTTAGTGTGCAGGCCCACGCTACATGAAGAAAGTTGCAAGGGTCTACATTACATCAGACATTGTGCATTTGAGGACTTCCCCATTTCATGAAGGCGTATTGCCATACAGTATCATCTATGGATCAACTTGAACTGTATGAGCTTTAGGAGTGCTGAAATATGCAGCGATCAGGGTGCCATTTTCAGCTCAATCCAGTTATGGTCTTTAAGTGTTCCAATGTCCCCTTCTCATCATGCTACGAGAGGCTCTAAACAATTAAATGTTATTAACCAGAGTATGGTAAATAAAAGACATACCTTACTTTCCAAGAGGCTCCATGGGGACCTTTGCCATCAGGTGGCTGCATTCGAGAAGTTTATCTAGGTTCAGGCTGTAAACGCATAACGTGCGTCTCAACTGAAGGAATTTTAAAAATTGAATTCTGTGAAGACTTAATTTGTGAGCCAGCCTATCAAATGATTTAAGGTGTGCGACATACCAGATGCCTCCTAATTTTTGATATGCCAGTGAGATCTCAGCATTCAATTCTCACTAGTACTGCTACCTCAGGCAACCAACCGAATGCCATGGGAGGACCTGGCCTGGCAGTTAGGGCTGGACTGTTCCTATTGGAGCAGGGTCAAGACTGATTTGCATACGGTTGGGTCCAAACTGAGGTGACATTGTGTGCAAAATAACAATGGACTGGGATGTAGCCAGAGTAATTACCAATGCCTAAGATTAATATAAGCATTTCATCTATCACTTTTTTGTATTCTTTAGTGTGTTGCCCTAAGTGTGACGGGTATGCCCAGATGTGGGTCCCGTGCACACTGTCACTGGAACCAAGCTATACGTGGCTGATGAGCCCTTACAAGGGCAAAACTGGCCCTGGGTTGCTTGTGTTCTGGTTCAGGGAGGACCTGGCCTGGTAGTTCGGGCTTGACTGTTTCCCCTGGAGCAGGGTCAACACAGATATGCATATGGCTGGGCTAATTACCAGTGGCTGAGATTAATTTAAGCATTCCATCCATCACTTTTTGTATACTTTAGTATTAGATTGCAGAATTTCGCCAGTGAGCCTATTGTGCCATGCGATCCATCACAGCATGGCTCTCCTGGCCTCAAGATCTGGTAGGTGATGGTAACAATTCAGAGATCCTAGATTCATATCAAAGATTTAATGTCAAAGTAACCTAAACTGAATCTAGTTCTAATTGTACAGAGGGTCACCTGAATCGCTAAATAGTCTATCATTAACCCGAGGCAAAAGGCAGGTTCAGTAATACAGCTTCATATCCGCCACTCAAGATCGCCAACAAAAGGGGATTGTACATATTTGTGTATGTATTTGTCCCATGCTATTCGATGTGGGGGTTCACCGCTCCATATAAATGATCTCTTTATGGCCATGGTCTCAGTGGACAAATGCTCAAGAATTCATATCGAGTAATTTTGCATTGTATATAAAAACATGGAGAGAATGATCATTTTTAGGAAAGACTCACCCAAATGTCAAAACAGGGAGGGTTCTCCACATGTATCTTTACGCAGCTTGCTTAGTACCAGGTCAGATTGAGTTCCCGGCAGAATATTGGGTCAGCGATGATATGGATACCCAAGTATTAAAATGGGCCATGTTCCATTTTGATCTGTGGGTGATTTCGGGTTTCTACAGTTTCCCCCTGCAGAGGTACCAGTATAGTTTTATCCCAATTGACTCAGATCAGAAGCCATTCTGTAGATTGTTGCCAGACTCTTCCCAGTCCACCATGGATACCTAATGTACAGTAGCGTATCATCTGCATACATAAGAAAAATCATCTTCTATGCCTCCCGCCCTGGAACCCTTATCCCAGACCACCATTCCTGACCCACACAACAAAGAGCTCCATAATAGGAGTAAAATAGGGCATTGATGGTGGGTGCCCCTTTCAATCGGGAATCGATTAGACAGTTGCCCATTGACTGTGTGTAGAGGATACATACCCATATAATGAACCTAAGGCCACAGTTGAGTTTATGCAGGACCAGCCAAATGAACACCCAGTCAACTGAGTCAAATGCTTTCTCAGTGTCAACTAATATTAAGGCACAAGGCCCTTCAAAGTCCTTAAACCTAGCTAGGACTATCTGTACCCTCCTATACTGTGCCACAAGCCCTTTCAGGCATTAAACCATTATGGTGCCTATGGATCAATATATGGATCACCCTGGCGAGTTGTGCAGCTACTACTACGTTTGCAAGCAGTTTGGCGTCAACATTAAACAGACGGGGCCATATGTGGTTCATAATTCGGGGGGATATCTAGGATAACCAAGATAGTTGCACTTCAAGGGTTTTATGGAAGCTCTCCCAACTGTAGAGCCTCAGTATACATGTCCAGAAGAGGCTGCATAAGGAGGGAGGCTTCTTCAAACAAAAATAAAATACACTGGCAGCCAGTTGGGGCTAGGTCTCTTTCCCATATGCATAGCCTCTTCCCCATTTGGCAGCGCCTCCAATTCCTCTTGATCAGTAGTCAACAAACATAGGGGTAAACAAATGTGACAAATGGATAGTAGGGGACTATCCATTTTCTGTCATGGGGGTGAGTGTTTGGCATATAGTAGCCAATAAAACACTCCAAAAGCGTCTGCAATAGCGAGAGTATTTGTCACATAGCCACGATTAGTTTTATTATTTCCGCAGTGTTTGCCTTCCTGCCACGGTTTGCAAACCAGTAAAACATCTTCCAGCACTTACCACCCTTGTTACATGCCCACCACTCTGATGACAGTCTTAGTGAGAAAGCAGTTTCATGTGCAAATGTTTTGAGTTTGTCCACTGTCACTTCAAAAGTCGTAGTCTTTGTAAGTCCCCATTCTGAGTTCCTTCCGGTTCTAAGCCTATTATGCACACTTCTAAGGCTATTCCATCGGCCTCTCTCACATACTGCATTTTTTCTTAAAAAGAATCTAGCTCACTCTTAGGCTTCCTTCAGGATGCAGGGTTAGGGCACTGATCCAGTATTAAATTCAAAGTAGGACTTGGTTTCCTCTCTGACAAAGTCTGAGAAGTTACCATCTAGTAACCATCCAATGTTCAAACGGCAGAACCCTTCTACCCGATAAGGAACATGGCCCATAAATCCAGAGGGGAGTGAACAAAAATGCATCAGGCTGGGTTTATATATGCTGTACCCAGTGTAGGTCAGCAGCTGGAAGATAGAAGTCAAAGCTTGAAAGGGATTGATTGGTGGCAGAGTGGAAGGTGTAGGCTTTATCGGAGTGTTACCACTTCCTCCAGACATCAGATGTTCCACTGCCAGAGACCATTTACTCAATAGTGTACCTCTATAAGTCTGTATAGGTTAAGCGGAATACATCAACATGCTTGCAACTAGTTGCACTTCAGCCCCGGAGAATTATTGTAGTACCAGCAGGAGTGTCAAGAAGGGGTGTACTAATATTTGAGATGATATTGCTTGAATACTATATGTGGAATGGGCAGAGGCAGTGATTTGAGCCTGAAAACATAGTACAGCTCAACAATGTGCATTTTATTCCAGGTATTTCACAATACTCCCCAACCCTTCACGGGGTGGGTAACAAGGCTGAAATGGGGAGCGGGTTGCACTGTTTGGATGTTGTGGAAGGTTTCCCTATTGAGGTTGATGGAATCCGGCCTCTTCATCCACTTAAAGCCGACTTGTGATGATACAAAGGCATTTGCTTGTGTTCGTACTGGGGTAAATGGTCAATACATGGTTGAAGAAAGAGCTAATGATGGAAACTGTGCAAGTCTCAACCACAATGATGTTATGAAGGATATGCTGAGAAGATATCCATGAGCAGCAAAATCTTGCATGCTGGCAGAGACATCTGCCAGCAGAGAAACATTATTTTCTAATTGCTTCCCAGTCACATCCATTTGGCTAGTCTTTGGAGAATAAGAGCGCTTTACCCCAGAGTGAATGATCATATGGTCAGTTTTAGTTCGGTCACTCTAGCCGCACACTGTTCCCGTCACTTTTTAAACAGAGACTTAAGTGTCACATTGTCCAATCCAACAAATCTATTTTTCAGCTCTCAAGAGGAACCAATGATGTGGATGATAGTACAGACTCCAGACTACATATACTTGGAGAAAAGAGGATTAACTTTAGTAACATGTTTCCTTGCTCTGGTGGGCTGTTATTGTAGGTTAGTCTGGATTTAAAGGCTGTTGGTGGAAAAAGATTTATTCCCAATGAAGGCTTAACAGGCCAGAGCCTTCGAGGAACTATGAGTTTTTTGGTTTTTCAAAGATGATTAAGGATCTGATGTGGGCACCTCCAAAAGAATATTCAATTTCATAGGCTCCTCTCACTGGAATAGATGGGTGAAACTTTCCTACACATTTGGAGTAGGTTGTTTCCCAGACAATTTCGAAGTGATGTCATATCTCATGCCTATGGGCTTCTTGTAGAAAATGATGGTTTTGTTGTATGTCAGAAATGCAGCTTAGAACCAGGTCAGGCTGCTATGTAGGTGTTCCTAAAGTGGAAGTGGAATAATTGTGTACCTCTTTTTCAAAGTTTTCCAAGAAGGTCTTCCCTCTCTCTTTGGAGATTTTTTTATGGATTGAGCATTGACATTCCCTTCTTCTGCTAGTATCCTCTTGGAAGGTATTGAAAAGATGTCTCTTCTCCACACAACATCCTGGTTAACAGGAAGAACAACTTAAAACTAATATATTGGACATTGTGTGCCCCTCCCCCCCCCACCCACCCCCACCAAAAAAACAAAAAATGTTAATTGGTCTTTAAGGTTAATTTCCTTACGTTCTATGAAAGTCCTTCTGGCCATATTTTACCAGAGAGAACATTCCTGAACAGTGTAATTACCAGGAAACAGGGGTTTCCAGAACACAAGTCTATCCTTGATTTTTTTGTCAAACAACGGGCAGTCAAACAATGAAGGCTTTGTGGCTGTAGGGAAAAGGTCAAAAATCTAAAGAAGAGTTACAAGAGATAAAGGATTACAAAAGGTGTAAAATGGCATCGAAAAAGTCACTATATGACCCTTGCCAGCTGTCAGGGATCCTGCTTCTAGAGTGGAATAATAAAACAAGGAATTTAACACCAAAGCAGTGCCCTATGTGACATTAGGGTCAGGGACTGCCAGCAAACAACTGTAATGAACATTTCAGAGATAATTGCCCTCCATACATATCGAGTCAAAAGCATTCTCTGCTATGGAGTATTAAGTTGGGTTTCGGTCCATTACATTATAACATTGAATGTTATAAAATGTACTAATGTTGTATTGAGCATATCTGACCAATCAATGTAAAACCTTCGTCATGTCATCTGTACAAGTAACAGTACATAATAATTCATTTCAAACGTCAAGGTGGAAATTCATAAAACACTTTGGAAAGCTGTTAATCTGTCATGGAAGAGAAAAGCTCAAACTAAAAACTAAACGAGTTAAGGTCGAGGATTGATAAAAAGTTAAAGGGGTGGGAGGGTACAGAGTTCATTGAATCAGTTGAGTCCTTAAAAAAAACAGAACCTGCTGCCCTTTGAATAAATAAGCATTACCCATTCTCACACAAACAAATTACATAAATCATGTTTATGAGTTTTTAACATCGAAAAATCGTTTAATTTGTATTCATTATAGTATTTCTTTTAAGTGCTTTTCTCTCATCGATCAACAGAATAGGAGCAAGATCCCTTGAACAAACGCCTTCAAACAGTCAAACCCTAGAAACATTCATTATTCTTCTACAGGATGAGTGAGGTCACTGTAAATGCAATAAAACTTTGATAAAACCAAGGTCGACTCAATCATTTTGTATGCACATAAATACATCTTAACCTGCATTTACATCAAAGTGCAATTCACTCATTTTGACAAAAGATAGTTAATTGACTTTTGTAACTACTTACCTGTGTTACATGTTTTAGCCAGACTAATTTAGTTTTTATGTTTTGGTACTGCATATTTCAGGTCTCAGAAACATTTGAAATTTTGCATTTTAAATCTAAAGTATCAAAATGTGTCGTAGTTCAATCCAAAGCTGAATGAATAATAAGACAGAGAAAACTATTTGGAGAGTGTGGGCAACACTTGGTAGGAAAGAAAGATTTGGTTCCACAGTTTTAAAGTCGTGCAGCAGGGTCCTATTTTCGGCTGTTTTTACATTTTAGTCTAATGATTTATAAATCATAAACTTGTTATTTTACCATAGCAAAGTATTAATTACCTAAAGTAAAGTGAATAAAGGATGACTGTACTGTACACCGGAAAGTCGGCACATAAATTAGGAGGCAAGAACAAACCCAAAATAGTCATTAATAAAAAAACAATTTAAAAGCATGAAGCGTTTAATGAAGGCTTATTATAAGGAATTAATAATGCTGGAGAAAAACTACTCATCTGTAACGGTAATACTCTTCATTTCCCAATCTCTCTACAGATTACCAGCACCTGAAGTCTTTCAGTATAAAGAACCGCAGACTCTTTAGTGTCAATGGGGGAGTTTACATGTCCATGCAGTCTAAAAAAGTTGAGTAATGTATGCTCGATCAGCCACAACGTTGTGGACCAGACAAACAAAGAAAATAATGGCACGCATGTTCTCCATTCAATTCCTTTAATTTAAAAAAATAACAAGCTACACTTGCTACAGCTGAGGGCATGCAGGAAAACGTACACTATAAGAGAAAAACAAACAATGCACAAGGTGCCCGTTTGTTCTGTCAAAGTTGAGGCTGGAATACTAACGGAAAACACAATCGGCCTAAACTAAAAAAAAGGAGACAGTCAGGAAATCAACTAACTGAAAAGACAACAGATGTTCTCCCTCGGATGAAGCGAGTTTACAGTTTCGAAAGAAATGCTCATCAACTAAACACTTTTCTACACCAAACAGAATACTGCCAAGATAAAGACTTAATATATGCGATCTGTATAATAGACTAAAGCTACATAAAATTTGTATGGAAATGTAAATAGGCCGAAGATGGAAATCTAGGTTTCAGAGTAAATAAAAGTACTTTTTCAGGACAAAGCCAAATCTGGCATGGCAAACTATTTATAGGAGGTGGGAAGGTTAGATTTTTACAAGGATTAATTATATGCCGAACCTGAAAGAAAATTAATCTCTTGCCTTAACTGCAGTTAATATCAAGAGAGAAGACAGTCGCCACACAAGTAAAGAGATAAAATAGTTAGCCATGCATTTGAGAGGTGGTTTGCGAGCAGCCAGATCCTTAGTAAGACCCTTACAATTGCACTTGACCGGAGATTGTCAAATAATCTTCTCTGCACAAACTGTCCACCTAATAAACAGCCATGAGGAAATAGCAGTCATTCATGTACAGAGAGCATAGGCAAATATCTTCCTGAATGGTGCCTTTACCTAGGGTCACTATCTTATAGTAATTATCAGGGCCGGCTTTAGCAGTGGTGGCGCCTGGTGAGACAATCTTTTTGGAGCACCCCCCACCCCCCAAATGACTTCCTTCACCAAGGATTCCCTCACTACCCCCCTCTAACACAGCACCTCGTCTCTCCGTAGCCCCTCTCCCGGTTGCATTTCATTTGTTTTAGAACGCTGCTCATACCAGTGTAGGGTGTTCGAGCACTTTACATCAAACACAACGAATCATACTTTTGTAAATCAGTCTATAGGAAATGTTACATAATAAAAGGAGAATTACAAGGTTTAAGTCTCACAGGTCATCCACACTCGTAGGCACTATATTTTAAGAGTTTTTGGTCTAGAGAAACACAAATTCAGGATTTAAAACGTACCAGTGATTGGGGTTGGATTTACTAAAAAACACATTTCTACCTAAACTAATCCTTTTTAGCAACATTAGGCGAATGAAAGACTGGGGGAAAACAACGTTCTAACCTATACCATGCAGTTTGCACGCAGTCTTTCACAAGAGTTCATAGGTAACTGTGCTACTTTAGGGGTCAAGCTTCCACTAGACAGCTCCCATATCTTAACCAGCATGAACATTAATCACCAGTTATCTTGACAGAGCTGATCTTTTATTGCTGCCTAAAAACTGCTAGATACACAAGGGAGATTTTAAACCCATAAGTTCTTTCTAAACACAGCGGCAGGTGCAGCTGCACTGGTCGCACCGCCCTAAAGCTGGTCGTGGCAAATGTATTCTTAAAGGAAAGAACTACTAAACAGCAACAAGTCCTTAAATTCCACTGACATAACAAAAAAATGTACAAACACAACCTTTATTGATATTCTAAACGCAGCAACACCTCCAGTAGCCACACAGGTACTATCATTTAAATCAATCGGAGGAAATTGTGAATCCACCAGACATTTTGTGTATAATAAAAGTAAAGTAGCAGCATGGACACCCCTCCTATAAGAGCTTTATCATCCACAATCCTGGGCTATCTGTGTCCACAGACAGTAGAAGAGGAATGTCATCCATCTTTCTGTGAAGACTTGATCAAAAGCAAGGGGCAATGCTAGTTTCCATCCCGGTGTCGGCGGCAGGGTAGGTCACGAGAGAAGCGTTTACTGTACGCTGGACACAATCTGGTGTCCTTTACGACCGCCGGACACTGTTGAAGTCTACTTTAGATAAGTTATGGTTATTTACCCGAGAACGTGGTAGGTAGTTTTGCCCTTACCACGTTGTGTAGATAGCGTTTTCCTGGTCCTGAAGAAGTGCCTTGATCCTCCTGACACCCAGGGCCCGAAACATTTTGACT
Organism: Calotriton arnoldi; assembly: GCA_963921515.1. NCBI lineage: Eukaryota > Metazoa > Chordata > Amphibia > Caudata > Salamandridae > Calotriton > Calotriton arnoldi. Next base: position 91,540 of record CAWUFW010017592.1, read on the forward strand.
GACAGAGTAGGGTGTACTTATCTAGATACATAGCCTCTAGTTTACCGCCACTCTCCCATTTTTTAATCAGGCAGTTTACCTTCTTGAATAAATAACTGTTAGGACTAACTGACCTGTTTTAACTCACTCCCTTCACATCTACACACACTAGGCCCCTTACCCCCACTGCACCCAACGGCAGGAACAAAAGATCCCCGCTAAAGAGCCCCATACTGGGTGCCCGTCGGGTATTGCAGCGCCGACCTGACGAGGGGCAGGCTCATATGATGAAGCATGACACCTAGCTTGCTAGGTGTGTGAGAGCCCTAGTTCCGAAAGGGGAAACCCCTCCCCTCACCCTTTAACATCGTGGGATGATCCCCTGTTTGATCCCACCAATTGTATCTCGCTGTCTGTTCACTTTGACTTAGAAGAACTTCATACCTTTCTTGCTTACAGCTTCATAGAAGAGTCAGTCATTCCTGTGCTGCAGAAGGGGATTTATTCAGACAGTTTTATTACGCCAACAGCGGCTCGTGAGGGTTACAGCTTTTCACAGAACACAAAATAAAGTTACAACTGATGTTTAAGTCAATGTCCGCAAAAAAACTCGGAAAGAGAAGCAAGAAGGCACTGTGGAAGATTAAGAAGGAAATTACAGAACATTAATTCAGTTAAAATCATACTGGGAACTGCATTTGGGTAGATCCACCTGAACTATCTGAGGTGCGGATACTTGGAGAGGAACGCAAGCCTGTGCACTGAACAGCTTGAGAACAGAATTATGAACTAAACGTGCTAGAAGAGTAGTAATGATGCAGGGGGCAGGTTAGACATTTAAGTGGAAGAAATGAGGGCATGGAAGGTAAGAAGGAGAGGACTAGCTAAAATAATTGACTGAAGTACCGAGACCGTGAGGAAGGTGGTACCGTGGCAATGAATTACCTAGGGGCCAAAAGAAAAAGCCTCTGAAAGATGATACGTTTCAGCTCATTCTTGAAGGCAGCCAGAGAGGTGGTAAATTCAAAGTCCTTGGGGAGAGAATTTCGGTTGGTATTTCCTTTTGAAAACTGGTCATACTAGAAGCAGTGATCTGCGCCGCATAAGCATCTGCACATGCCAGATATTCTAGCCCCCGCTACCAGCTATCGAGGGCTAGTGGTGTGTAGACCTGTGTGGGAGATACAGGACATCTTGAATAAGGCTCTAGCATTGAAGAGTAAATAACAGGAACGTTATGATCAAATCTCTTGGTTCAACAGATATAGCGTACAGCAGCATGTAGCAGAGCCTTCAAGTGGACAAGGGGTGGATGGCAGAAGTCGATACTGGACATCACAAGGGATTGAACAAGAATCTTTGGGTCATGCTCTAGGATAAACTGACGAATTATCCAGAACAGGCACAATGGAAAATAAGCACTGTTAGGGATAGGTAGTCCAGCAATTTGACATCTATAATATTTGCGTAGATGCACCTTGATTGCAGGGAAGGTTCTATAAGACAACGGATAATAAGATTTAAAATAGGTGACTAGAACACAGAATAAAAGGAAACAGAAGGAGTGAGCCATCATTCTACTGTATCTTGTACATTTGAAGCAATGAAACAGTATGGCTGACAATGGACAGATTCCGGGTTTCATCAGAATTCAATGATTTTGAGTTGCCTGGAAGGAGATGCCCAATGCCCTATAGCACTCGCATACAAACATTCTGTTCATAAAAGGGCAGCCATTACATTGATCAGATTCATGTATCAGATCCACCTAAAGTGCAGTACCTTGTGGCTCTGCTTGCTCATTAGCAAAGGCAAAAATGTTCCTTTACTTTTGCCAAAGATTACCTTTGAGGTCATGTAATTTAAAAGCATGATCTTGAACCTGGTAATTACAAGTAGATGAAATTTTCCAAACCATCGTTGCTATGCCAAAATTAGAAATCTAGATGTTCAGTCATTGATTAGCTATTTATTTTCCTTTGGATAAAAAAACCAATTGGGTGCAGTTTCATGACCAGCAGTTCGCTGAGAAACATGGGCTCAGACTCCAAGCTTTCCAAAAACAAGTGAGTGGCAGAATCCAACTAGTTAACCAGGTTGATATTTTAAGATTGGTGTAAGGGTCCACTAAATCCTAGCCCAGGATTTTAAAAGTAAAAATTATCTTCCAAACTGGAATAGGAGGAACGCGTCCAAAAACGCAGATTCTGATACTTTGAACCAAGTCAGGAGATAGGTTCCGAGTCTGGACCCAATCAGTGCAGCTACAGAAGACAATATTACACTACTGGAGTTGTTACAAAGTGAGTAGAATATGGTCTTGAACTGGATGACGACAGTAGTCACGAACAATTATGCCTTCTGTAGCACCGAACACTTTGTAAAAGAAACTACAAAATACATTGCGGGTTTCAATGAGCTGACAAAATATCAGTTCTAGGTCTCACTAGTAAGCATACACAATAGAACAGAGGGGCACGAGAAAAAGCGCACTACGGGGGTTGGAGACCTACCCAAGAGATGCTTACAGTCATTTTCGTCTAAATAGTTCAAAGATCTTTTTGAGCTCAATAACAATTTACGGTCCCACAGCACAGCTTTCAAAATAAATATATAAATAAATAAAAAATAAACCAGCCTTGATGGAGATTGCACAGCCATAAAATAAAGGTTTTACACCTGAGCTTCACCGGTATAGAGAGGAACTAGTGAGTAGCTGATAAAGCAGGTATTTTTGATAAATGTGCAGACACTGGTATTCTGGTTCCTGGACACAAAGGCAGAATTCAGATGATGGTAATCTGTGAGCTGAATAGCACTTAAGGCTTCAAAATATGGTTTCCTGGCATTATAATTTCAGGCTGAAAACTACAATAAAATTCAACCTCAGGACTCAATTCTAAAAACATTCTATACCAACACCTTCAAGTTTTGTTTTACCAGAACTGGATTCCATGAATTACTAATGCAGCGAGGAAGTCCTAGTTCACATGCCAGTATCCTCTGGGTTTGGCTGGTACTTCACTTGCATATTTGCAGGAGGTTCATTAGCAAGGTGATATTCCAATTGAAAATAAAAAGTTTAGCTGTAAGTGGATACAAGTAAAACATATCTAAAACAAAAGATTGTGTTCGAAAGTAAGCAAGAGGGTTTCACGTTTTGTCACTTCTGTGAAGGCTAAATTAATCTCCACTCCATAATTCTATTATTTCCTAGACCAATATGTACTTTTATTCTTTCTGTAACGTGACCTCTGCTACTTTAGTATTTATTTGTAAAGCACTCTACACGCTAGTTTTCCTAACCTTTAATTTACCCAAAATATTAAAGGAAATTACACAACAGTCCAAAGCAAGAGAATTCAGCCAAAAATATGAAAAGTAAAAGCGTTTTTTTATAAGTTAAGTTTTAATTTCTAATATTTTTCAGAAAGGTTTTGATCTAATAACCTACTGGGGACCTTATTTTTCTTACCCACTGCACTCGCCTGTGGCATGCTGTGCTAAAAGTAGTGTTCCAATACGGATTTGTATTTTGCATTTGGGAAGGTGGTTAGGATGGGTACACCCCATTCCCCAAGTATCGCATGGTAAGGTATTCAACAGATCAAAACGAGCAGGCAGCTTCTTGGTGCCAGTCATGGCACTGCACTTTTATGCACAAAGGTGGCCTTGGAACACCTGAAACCCCGTCCGGCAGGAAACCTACAATGGCAGTGAGGAGCTAGCACAAATAAAATATCTAAACTGCTTTATTAGGTGGACTTACATAACTCTTGCAATAGTTATAAACGTGAATTTTTACCACGACTTATTGGTGAAGGTTCTCAACATCAGCGAAAGTCTATCAAATCGTAGGTTCCTCTGAGTAAGTTCCAGTATTTGTGGAAATGCAGTGAGCTTCAAAAGCATGTTTTTGCCAAATACTCCTGGCATAGCCATACCATCTTCTTACTAGTGCAATGATGGTATAATAAAAGAAATCATTAGGGAAATAATTTTGCCAGCATTAGGTTGTTTATGCTGTGGCATATTTTTCATAGTTGCTTGCTTCATAATAACTATACATTTTGTCACATTAATAAAAACTTAAATAGTTTAAGGAAAAACAATTCGTGGTTATATTAAAACAAGCAAAGGATTCCTTCATCCATGGTTGGAGATTCAGCGATTTGCCTAGAGAAACTTGTACGTGCATTTTTAGAAGGTGTTTTATGCAGAATGCTTAATGTGGATTTGAGGACATTATTTACATTGTTATAAAAATATGTTTTAATGCTACTAGAAAAATATCGGTAACTTCAAAAGGTTCGTTACCAACACGTTTAATGGATAGTTATACTAAAAAAATTAAAAAAATTAAAAAAAAAAAAAAAAGGAAGAGGACTTGGCACAGGGGTAAAGTGCCCCCACTTCAAGATTCCTGGGGTCAAGTTGCGCTCAGCTCGGACTGATCGAAAGTAATTTGTCATCCGACAGCTATTCAGTGGCTTCGCCCATTAAATTGTTGGTCTCAAACCGATGGCTAATTATCAACATTGCCATCTCAGTTGGCACTCACTGCGACTTTTAGGCAAAGCCAAGAGACTAGGTATTCAATTTTCACTACTCTATCAACTAAAGATGGGGAGGCTCCGCGATAGGCACATATAGAACAGTTTGGAAACCTGCAGAACCACTGCACGGCGTACATAGACCGCACAGAGACAGAGGACATATATTCTGCACTCAACAGTACCATTGACAGTCAAAGTAGCAATCCTATTGTTTGCTTTAAAATCAAATCTCGCTTCCAATGAGTCAAACTAATTATAACTGACCAGTAAAAATAATAAATTTGTTCAACAAAACACCCGTGCCCTGGTCACACGTTTGTAATGTATCGCCAGGTCGAATTTCTGGAGTTTTGACTTCCAATATTTAACGTAAACAAGTGGGAAATGTTAAGTACGAATGTTGAAAAACTAAAGGCTTGAGATACGTCACACCTTCCCTTCAAGAATGTAATAGGTTATTAATCTGTTCACAAGTAAAGTAAATAAAAGGCTTCTAAATATGTGAATACTCAGTATTATTACCCATGCAAAAGGGTACCCAAGAATTTAGAAAAACGGTAAGGCAAATAAAATGATCTAGTTCCAGCTGCCCCCAGCCGGCTCCAGTTCTGCTCCAGTGTTAGAAGACAGCACGGTTCATATGTCATTAGGATGCATCATCAGGCAGGCCGTCAATATCAATCTAAAACATAAGAGACTGCCCATCCTGACACTTCTCTGGATTTCCTCTATTTTTTGGGCTGTCAGTAACTGCAATAATTCTTATTAGGCACAATTTTTTAAATGCATGCTCCTGAAGACAGTAAATTTGCTTACCACGCCCAGAGGAACATAACGCAAGCATGAGGGAGCAAACAATACTGCAAAGTTGCTCATATTCTGGGAAGCTCATTTTAGTGAGTGCAATTACTGTTTCTCGTTATGTCCAGAAAGTATTTTTGCTCCTCGAAAAACCCTAAATACAGATTTCAACGATTTCATTTTTTACAAACGCATTGAGATTACTTTGAATGCATTTAGCAGCACACAATATCTATTGCAATACTTCAAAAGAAGCATTGTGATAGATTAAACTCCGGTTTATCTCCTAATTTCAGCTTCGATAAAACCCCAATTGATACTTTAGACATACAGTGCTTATGATATATTAATTCTCTTTGGTTGGCACTCTACGTAAAATATAAAATATAATATGTTAGCATACTGTACACCAAGGAAAAATTTCAAATGATTCCAAAAGTATAGGTCATGCAGTATCCAAAGTTATGGCTCCAAGAAAAATATATATATTTTTACATTAAGCATAACGAAATGTCACTATAATCAGCATTCAGTATTTGTTTTTTTTCCTGAAAACTAGCTATTCAAGTTTCATTTCTTGATGCAGCATTAAGGATTAAAACTTACCACTTTACCAGGCCTTGCCCATGTGCAAATAAATCCCTCCTGACAAGCAGTGACTATACAGTCTTCAAGAAAAATTAACACAGTCAGCCTTTCATGTGCTATCTTTTTACAGATAAGAGGCTCTAACAAAGGAACATCTTCCATTCTGGGACACAGAGGAGTTCCCAAAGTTTTAGCTGGGTCCGTTTTGGTTTTAGTAACTAGATTCAGTTTGTCACTGCTCTTGCTCGATATATGTCCCATGCTATGGTTTCTCTTGTGGTCTTTTTCGTGATGTCGCTCTTTCCGATCATGTAGTGAAAGGGTTGCAAATTTGCTGACACCAGTAGCAATGGGACCCTCCATCACACTGCTTTTGCTACTAGCACTAGAAACTGCAGAATGGGGAAGGCTATTTGAACGAGGGAGAGGTGGCGGTACGGAGTTTCCTGAAGTCACAATGTTGTTTCCATTACTTCCAGAGTTATTTCCTATGTTTCCTGCAGGGGGGCTCGTGGCATTCATGACGTTTGTATGTGTTCTTGTTCTTGAGAGGGGCTGGTGAGGGAAAAGAATATCTTCTGTAAGGTCCCATAAACAGAGTTGTGTGTCCTGGCCTACGGAGCCAAACCTATATGTTACACTTACTGGACGACTGTCTGTAGAGTTTCTTTTCGATAATCTAGATTGCGTACTATTTGCTCGATCTCTGCCAAGATTAATGAGGTCTTGGAAATCCTCATCACTGCCGCTGAATTCCATAGGGTCACTCTCTTCAACGCTAGTGGTATATGGGTCAAATGCCACAACACTTACCCAAGATTTATGTCCATGACCTCTAGCTATCACTCTACAGTCTACAAAACACCAAACTGTTACCAAGTCATCCTCTCCACCAGTCACAATATATTTCCCATCTGGGCTCCAACATACACATAGTAGTCCTCCAAAGTAGCTTTTCATTGTCCCATGCAGCTCCACTGTATCAAAATTGAACACACGAAGAAACCCATCCTGACTTACACATGCTAAGAACTTGCCATCGGGAGAAAAAGCAAATTCATTCAGGGCTCCCTCTCCTACTGTCCATTTCAGCAGAGGATTTCGTGTAGATTTGCTCTTGCAAGTATGAACTGCAAAGCTATCTCCTTGTTTTAGTAGCTGGTAGTGTGGGGCTGTGGTACCACAGGTGTGTTCCACATTGTACAAGTACATGTTACCACTGGAATGAGCTACAAGGAAAAGGCTTTCCGAACCGGGCACCCATTTCACGCAGGTCACTCTGGACTTGTCAATTAATCTCTGTGAAAAACAAAGAAAACAAAACAGGAATTAGAAACCTTTTATAAACTTGAGTTTTGCTAAGGTTATGGAACAAAAATATTATGTAGGCATCGTGTTATGTGCTATGCCCTGGCACAATTTAGAAAGATTATTAGACCTCGCTTCTTCCTGAAATTCATGTTATTTTTCTTCACGTTACTGGAATTGATCATTATTACAGGGTAAGTCGGAATCAAGGACGTTCGGTAGAGGGGCAGAGCCGTCATTATGACTTAAGCTAAAGTTTTCTGTTACTATGGCACCCAAGATGACAAAATGCCTAGTCTTGTTAAAGACGTGTACGATGCCAAATCCCAACACTGTTTTAGGGCACAGTGTGGATGGAAAATACAGACTGCTCGAGTACATTATATAATAAAAACACGTCTGCTATTGTTTCTCTTCTCCTGCTCTATGGGTGCTTTCTCACCCCTTGGGACTTTCTGCAACTGCTCCACTCGCTGATCACTGTGTAGGAGACGCCGTAACAAATTTAAGCTCTATGGCTTCTTTTCTGGACCTCAGATTCCACCAAACTAGAATTAAAGGGATTGGAACTTTGCAACTCAGTTTTTGCTCTGAAGCCTTTATCTTGGAACCCGGTACAGCGAACTCTGTCAGATCACAGAAGCATCTGCTTAGGTGGCTATAACATTGCGTCCACCGAGAACAACCTTTACAAAGCCTCCAACGTTTTGCAAGTCATTTTAATGCATTCGTGATATCAAGACAAACCTCTATATCCGTGTGGCAGTGTAGCTAGTAAACTGCACTTTAATGTCGGGAGAACAAGTATGAGGTAAGCAGTACTTTTGTGTAAAAAATCTGCTGAAAACTATGATTTAAGTTAGAATATAGGCTCATTACTGAAATTTTTAATCCTTAAGTGTCAAATGTCGTTTGCTATCAGGTGAAGTAGAGCATGTGGGAATGCAAAAACGCCCTTTATATTTTCCAAATTCTCCTAGTTTTGGGTTAGTTTAAAAGCTGAATACATAGAGTGCCTTCAATCAGTCAAATCAATCAGCATTTGTAGAGCACAGCAATGTCACCCCTGAGGATATCTGGGCGCTGGGGTGGGAGGTCTGTGTCGAGAAGGCAGGTCTTGAGGAAACAGCGGGAAGAGGGAAGTAACTAGCAGAAAAAGGAGGCAGAAAAACAAGCGAGGGGAAAAGGCCAATTAGAGGGCAGAAAAACTAACAGAAAGGCCAAACGGAGGGCAAAAAAACGAGCAGAAAAGACTAGACAGAGGGCAGAAAAAAACGTCAGGGCAAAAAATGAGAAGAAAGGCAAAAACGGCAGAAAAACGAACAGAAGAGGCAAAACAGAGCAGAAGAGGGCAGGACAGAAAAACAAGCAGGAAAGGCAAAGCAGGGCAGAGAGAAGCAGAGAGAAGCAGAAAAGGGTAAACAGAGCAAGAAATGAGCGGAGCAGGCACAGACAGAAGGAAGCAGTTAGCCAGGCAGCAGAATGTTTGTGCAGTTTCAAAAAAGTTGAACAAATCAAATCCTGCATGATAGGACGTTTACCATTAATTTGTACAAAAGACATTCGAATTTTTGACAATAGAAAAAAAGGAACGAAACCTAGATGAAATGAAATGTACGAGCTTTATGCATTTAATTCATGGATTAATTTACATTCAGTTCTGTCACTGTTACAGTTTTCTACAATGCATGATTGCATTACAAATATCTTTGCACACTGGCATACTACTCTAGGAAGTTACATTGTGATTAATTTCTGTTATCAAGAAAAAGCATAAGTGTAAGAAATTGGGTTATTCGTTGAGAGCGGTGGGCTCCACTCAAGTTATAAACACTATCCTTGTCAGGGTGAACCAAAAAAGTCACTAAATAAACCTGTGCTTAATGCCCTGGTAGCTTGGCGCAAAAGCAGTCAGGCTCAATAAACTTAGAGACAATGCTCAATGTATTTATGCAGAGTTCAAACAGTAATAAAGTGAAAACACAACAAGAAAAAGACCACCCAATTTAGAAAATTAGAATACATTTTCAATTTTTAAAAAAAGCACCAAATTGACAAAAAAACCACAACCAGTAGAACTGAAGATATGAATTTTCAAAGATTCAGGTAAAAATAGCGCCAAGAAGCACAAAGCGCCACTCGCGGTTATCTGGTCATGCTGGACTAGGACAAAGTCACATGGTTAGGCTGAGCGAGATGAAGTGCAGGTAGAAAACAGGGATCAGGTTGTCCCGGTAAAGAGTTTACCTTCTCACACAGACCAAGTCTACACGAGGAGAGTCAGCCAGAGCTTCGTGTTTACGGGCGCCACGGACAGATCAGAGCAAGTCACTGCTGGAGCTTCAAATTGGCTGGAGACGCAAATGGTCGTTAACATGAAGAATTCTCTTGCAGGCGCGAAGAGACAAAAACCTCTGGATTTTCACCTGTAGTTCCATCTTTGCAGTTTTGAAGGAGTACATTCTGATACCAGCCAAGGGTCCAGGACCTGGTTGCGCACCTCTTGGGGATCAGGACACACTCCAGCACACATCAGGCAGGTTCAGTTGGTGCTTATCAGCTGGGCAATTCCAGAAGAACATCTGGAAGCTTGTTGTGTCCCTGTAGCCCAAACAGGTCAGCCAACTGACCCGTGAGTCACTTCTGGGAATCTTGGGTTCAAGGGTAGCAGGTCAAATCTTTCTACCTTCTTCAGCTAAACTGGCTCTGGTCAATTACGCAAAGACCTAGGGCTACCCTTTGAAGCTAAGAAAGGACTGAGTACATCCCACTTCCCCTAGCCATCCTACTCAGGAAAGGAACACGTTTCCCCACACCCCTGGCCCTTTTGTTTCCAGTCTGGAAGGAATGAAAATCACACCACAGAACAGCTATTATGCGACCCTGGATACTGGCATAAAGTCACATTTGGTATAGGCAGGAAAAGGCAGACTTTCTGAAAGTGGCATTTTCAAAATATTAACTTAAAATCCGAATTTATCATTGAAGAGGATTTTAAATTACAATTCAAATGAGTGGGAAAATGTCAAGGCCCAACAGTGTACTCACTGGTACTCTCAGGAGCAAAAGCTGATAATTTCCCAATTCCCTCAACGGACCCTCCCACGACGCCAAAGGAACTAGCGGTCGTGTGAGCCCCGCTGGGGGAAAGGGGAATGGGATAGAGAAGAGTGCCTTCACTACTTCTGGTTCACCTCTCTTCGTCTTTTTCTTCTACCCTCTTCTGGTAGCTTCACACCTTCTCACTCAACTTCTGTGTAAACTGTAATCAGGGAGAGAACACAATGTTAAACTATTCACCTTACATCTGGAACCTTATATGCATGTTCATTTGTAAAACCTTCTTACCCAGTAGCTATAGGCATTAGCTTCTCTTCTTAAAAGGAGAACTGGATTTCAATGTATCTATAGTTTTCTTATGAAAATTCTTCTTTAGTGTTAAATTAGTAAACTCTTAAAGAACAAATCTTTTGGTTAATTGTGACAATACTTTTTCTTTTTTATTTCTCTAGGATGAATACTTGCGGTTTGGTTGCTGACGAATATGGAAACCTATACTCAGCCAAGCGTCAGGTAAGTATTCAGTTTGTCATTGTGATGCCAAGGTTTCTTCTCGTAGATTTCTCTTTGACGCGTTTCTTTTTGAAGTCTAATGATATGAGGTACCAAAGTTATGACTAGCTATCTGTCAGTCAAAAGCGCAATGAACACTACCCTAAACGAAGACTGCGCATGCTCAAAACTCGCGAAAACCCTACACTAATTCCTGACTAACTAACGCCTGCGCGGGAGATGAGCTCTCGGCAAGAACATTGGTGAAGTGCACGGCTCCGAACTCTGCCAGCGCATTTCACAGTCTACCCAGTACTCGCTCCTTCTGCCAGCCGCGAAAGACTAGACCTGCAACCTCGGTTGCATTTCTCCAATACCGACAGGCTCTTCCTAAAGCCCGACAGCAGGCGACGATCTCTCTGCGCTTCCCCCGAGCCGGTAAGCTTTTCAGTTTGGTTTTAGCGGGGCAATCACTGCACAGCAATTTGGGTTAGTTTTCAGAACCCGGACCCCGACAGTACCCCCGCGCAAGGCCAAGCCTCCCGGCTGAGGCCTGTGGGGGGTGTTGTCGATGAAAGGCTCTGACAAGTCTAGGGGCAAGAGCCTGTTCCTCCCAAGACCTCTCTTCAGGACAGTATCCTTTCCAATCAACCAGGTAAAATATTTTCCCATGCACCAATTTCGAGTCTAGGATTCTTTTGACTTCGAACTCTTCTCTACCTTCTACAACGATTGGTTTTGGAGCTGTAGATTCTTTCAAGTAGGGTGACACCTTCTTCAGTAGGGAAATATGAAATACTGGGTGTACTTTTACTTGCGAGGGGAGTTTCAATCTATAAGTCACTGGGTTAACCATCTGTTCCACCGTGTAAGGACCTACAAAGCGTGGTTGAAACTTCCCATTTCCCTTGAGTTTCAGATTTTTTGTATTTAGCCAAACCCGGTCTCATTCCTGCAGAACTGGCCCTGGTCTCCTTCTCTTATCAGCATTTCGCTTATAGCGTTCCTTGGCTAAGGTTAAATTTTTGGTGGCTGACTCATGAACCTCACTCAAGTGTTGGACTAGATCTTGCGCCGCAGGTACAGATACTTCTCGGAATGAAACTGTAGAATTTGGATGTCTCCCATAGTTTAGGAAAAAAGGGGAATACCCGGTGGACGCATTTTTTGCATTGTTATGCGCAAATTCTGCTGTCCAGAGGAGATCTGGCCAATCACCCTCCTGATCTAGAAGAAACAACCTAAGGTACTTTTCTAGCTCTTGATTAGCTCTCTCGGACTGCCCATCTGTCTGTGGATGAAAGCTAGTGGAGTATCTGGTTTCTATTCCTAATCTCTTAGTGTAAGCCTTCCAGTAATGGGATAAGACTTAAGATCCCGGTCAGAGATTATGATCTTAGGAATTCCATGGCTCTTGATTAAATTCTGGTTTAGCTGTGTAGCCAATTGTTTGGTTGTGGGGTTTCCTTTTAAGGCAACAAAATGCGCCATCTTAGAGAAGGCATCAACCATAACTAGGATAGCATTATAACCTTGACTAGAAGGTAACTCAACTATGAGATCCATTTGTAATGGTATGCCAGGGATATGGAGGATTTGGTAAGGGTCTCAAAAGGCCCCGAGGGGCTTGTCGATCCGACTTTCCTCTTGCACAAGTCTCGCATTCTCCAACATACTTCTGAACATCTTTAATCAAGTTTGGCCACCAAAATCGTCTTCTCAATATCTCTTCAGTACGATGAATTCCTGGATGATCGGCCAAGGGATTATCGTGACAATCTGACAATGCTCGTAACTGGAGTTCTTGAGTTGGTAGGTATAAGGCTTCTGCATGGAACGGCAATTGATTATGAATCTTTCGAACTGAATTTTCTTTGGCCCAATCTTGCATTTCTTCTTGGGTCATTTCTTTCCTTATTTTGTCTTTCAAGGTATCCTCGACAATGGCTCCTATGATCTTAGTTTCTGGAATTATTCAGTGTTCTTCAACCGGGGTCTTCCTACCATCTGTGTCGATTCGGGACAATGCATCCGCTTTTCCATTATTTCTTCCCGGCCGATACGTGATGACAAAGTCATAATCGGCGAAATACAAGGACCACCGTAATTGACGAGGCGTCCATGTTCTAGCTGATTTTAGAAATTGTAGATTTCTATGATCGGTGAATACCGTGACTACATGTCTTGCACCAAGAAGATAGTGTCGCCATTCTTGAAACGCATCTTTTATGGCAAGAAGCTCCTTATCCAAAATGGTATAGATTTCAGCTGGTTGCAGTTTCCTGGAATGGTACGCGACAGGATGCAATTGCCCGGTTTCCTTGTGTCTCTGTGACAGCACTCCTCCAATAGCCTGCTCAGAGGAATCTGTCTCCAGATAGAAAGGTTGAGTCGGATCGGCGTGTAGCAGAACGGGAGCGGTGGTAAAGCTTTTTTTTAAAAATTGAAAGGGTTCCTCAGCCTCAGCCATCCATTGGAAAGGAACTCCTTTTCGTAAAAGCCTGGTAATGGGCGCGACCTTCAGAGAGAAATTTTTGATGAACCTGCGATAAAAATTCGCAAACCCAATGAAGCTTTGTATTTCCTTCACAGAAGTCGGCGGAGGCCAATTGAGCACTGCCTCTATTTTCATGACATCCATTGTAAGGCCTTCAGGTGCGATAACAAACCCTAAGAAATCCACGGACTTAACTCCAAAAGCACACTTTTCCAGTTTGACGTACAGGTTATTTTCCTTTAAGCATCGTAAGACTCCTTTGACTTGCTGTTGGTGTTCTTCCTCGGTGGGTGAGTAAATCAAAATATCGTCGATGCAGACGATAGCGCACTGGTCAATGAATTCCTTCAAAACGTCATTTATAAAATATTGAAAGGCTGCTGGGGCGTTACACAAGCCGTAAGGCGTGACTTGATATTCGTACAGCCCGTACCTGGTTCTAAATGCCGTTTTCCACTCATCACCTTTACGCACTCTGATGAGATGATATGCACCTCTCCGGTCTAATTTCGTGAAAATTCTTGCATCTTTTAGTTGGTCCAACAGAACGGAGATCAATGGTAGCGGGTACCGGTTCTTTGTGGTTATTTTATTCAAGGCGCAGTAGTCGATGCAAGTTCTCAACTCTCCGTCACGCCTAGGGACGAAAAACAGAGGAGAGGAGACCGGGGACTGGGAAGGTCGAATAAACCCGTTTTCCAAGTACTTCTGCAACTAGTCTTTTAAATGTTGATTCTCTCAGCCTCTGTGAGCGCATAGATTCGGCTACAGGGAAGGTTGGCCCTAGGCTCTAAGTCGATTTTACAATCATACGATCGATGGGGTGGGAGTTTCTCAGATTCTGATTCAATGAACACTTCAGCAAACTCCTGGTATTCTGTTGGCAGACTCAGTTTGTACCGCACAGACCATCTTGTTTTCACACAGCAAGGTCGCTGGATTTCTTTTCTCCATTTCAGATCTCATGATAGCAATGTTCCATACAATAGCTAGAATTCAATTTCACTGTTCTCTCACTCCAGTTAATCGTGGGGTTATGTTCCGTTAACCAGGGAAGTCCCAAAATTATTTCGAACTGCGGAGCATCAATCAGATTAAACGGAATCTCTTCTTGGTGACCTTCGGTGGAAATGTGTTCCACAACTTGTGTGTGACTGGTGATCGGACCGGACGATAAATTGGTGCCATCCACGGCCCTTACAGCTTCACTTTTCTCCTTGGGTATAGCCTTCAGACCAATCTTGGAGGCAAATTTTAGGTCGCAGAAAGTTCCTGTGGCGCCCAAGTCCAGCATGACTGCAACACCTTGGAGAGTGTGTTTTCGGAACTTCAGGGTCATAGTCAAGATAAGATGCGGAGCCGAAAACTGCATAGTGTTAGCAACTTGGCGACTTGTTGGAGTAGTTTCCTCTTTTGCATCCACCAGCCCAACCCCTCCTACTGGTGGTGCTGCGAGTTTTCCTTCTTGAAAGGCTTGGGTCTTTTGGGGCATCCTTTCACAAAGTGGCCACTGGTTCCACAATAAAGGCAAAGATTTAGTCTTCGCTTATCTTTTTCTTCCTTGGAAAGTGGCCCTCTTATAGTTCCAATTTGCATTGGTGCTATGCCTTGTTCTTTCTCAACTGATTTTACAACATCTGTTTTCGCCCTATCAAATCTAGGGATACTTGGTTGGAATTCTCTCCTTCTCTCGCCTCTTCTCTCAGTTTGTCGGTAATCAATTTCTAAAACCAGATCAATTAATGCAGATAGCTCGGTTGGGCGATTTGGGATTTGCGCCAGGGCGTCCTTCAGATCGTCTTTTAATCCACGATAGAATAAAGGCGGCTCTCTTGGACTCCGGCCACTCGGTTTCGACAAGCGTATTGAATTGGGCAAGATAGGTCACTAGCTCTCGATTCCCTTGCCTCAATTCCAGCAGTTCGTTATCTGTTGCTTGTGCCACCTTTCTTCGATCGAAAATGCATAAAAACTCCTTTTTGAATTCTTTGAAATTATACAAGATTGGTGCGTCTTGGGTGACCAAGGGCATTGACCATGTAGCAGCGTCTCCATTGAGGTATGACAGAAAAAAGGCAATTCGAGACTGTGCATCAGGAAAGACGGTGGGTCGACACATGAAATGCAATGAGCATTGGGTCAAGAAAATTTGAGCCTTTTGGGGATCGCCACTGAACCGTTCTGGTGGTGCCAAAGGAATTATGGGGGCCAAGGAGAGCACTACTTGGGTGGTAGTCCCTGAACTGGGAGTTGGATTTGAATTAAAAATTGTTGCTCCTGAAGGGGGAGAATTAAACTTAACCCCAGAACCTACTCCTTTCATCGGAGCTGCTAATTCTATGGTCTCTCTTCTCGAAGCCTCCATCTCAGACTTGAGGGCCTTATTCTCCTCCCTCACAGCCATCAACTCCTGCTGAATAACTTCTAGAACCTTCCCTAAATTCTTTAGGTCAAAACCCTCAGCCATTTTTGCTCAGGAGAGTAACTGTACGTGGTCACTTCACTCTGTCAAGGCCCAACAGTGTACTCACTTCTCTTCCTGGTACTCTCAGGAGCAAAAGCTGATAATTTCCCAATTCCCTCAACGGACCCTCCCGCGACGCCAAAGGAACTAGCGGTCGCGTAAGCCCCGCTGGGGGAAAGGGGAATGGGACAGAGAAGAGACTGCCTTCACTACTTCTGGTCTACCTCTCTCCGTCTTTTTCCTCTACCCTCTTCTGGTAGCTTCACACCTTCTCACTCAACTTCTGTGTAAACTGTAATCAGAGAGAGAACACAATGTTAAACTATTCACCTTGCATCTGGACCCTTATATGCATGTTCATTTGTAAAACCTGCTTACCCAGTAGCTATAGGCATTAGCTGCTCTTCTTAAAAGGAGAGCTGATTTCAATGCATCTATAGTTTTCTTATGAAAATTCTCCTTTAGTGTTAAATTGGTAAACTCTTAAAGAACAAATCTTTTGGTTAATTGTGACAATACTTTTTCTTTTTTATTTCTCTAGGATGAATACTTGCGGTTTGGTTGCTGAAGAATATGGAAACCTATACTCAGCCAAGCGTCAGGTAAGTATTCAATTTGTCATTGTGATGCCAAGGTTTCTTCTCGTAGATTTCTCTTTGACGCGTTTCTTTTTGAAGTCTAATGATATGAGGTACCAAAGTTATGACTAGCTATCTGTCCGTCGAAAGCGCAACGAAAACTACCCTAAACTAAGATTCTGCACATGCTCAAAACTCGCGAAAACCCTACACTAATTCCTGACTAACGCCTGCGCGGGAGAGGAGCTCTCGGCAAGAACGTTGGTGAAGTACGCGGCTCCGAACTCTGCCAGCGCACTTCACAGTCTACCCAGTCCTCGCGTCTTCTGCCAGCCGCGAAAAACTAGACCTGCAACCTCGGTTGCATTTCTCCAATACCGACGGGCTCTTCCTAAAGCCTGACAGCAGGCGACGTTCTCTCTGCGCTTCCCCCGAGCCGGTAAGCTTTTCAGTTTGATTTTAGCTGGGGCAATCACTGCACAGCACTTTGGGTTCGTTTTCAGAACCCGGACCCTGACAGAAAATTATTTCTCTATCTGTAACCAAAATGAGTTCATTGCTTTTTTAGGTTTCATTAGGTGACCCAATGTTAGGCTATAGGTGAGGTAGCCTTGCTACAGTGAAAAACTGGTCTGGGAGTTTTTCATTGCCAGGACATGTAAAATTTAAGTACACATGTCCTACTGTTTAAATACCATGCACACTACTTTGTGAGCCTTTAGAGCGTTACCCGAGGGGTGACTTATTAGTATTAAAAAGGAAAGTTTCGGTGTACCGAAGGTTTATTTTGCCAGGTCAAAATCTTACTGTAAAATTACACTAAAGGCTGCAGTGGCAGGCCTGAGACATGTTTTATAGTGCTACTTTAGTGGTTGGCACAATCAGTGTTGCAACACACAAGTATAATTTAATTTACAGGCCCTGGGTACATGTAGTACCATGTACTAGAGATTTATAAGTAAATTAAAGGTAACAATCAGGTGCATATCAATTTTACCATGTTTAAGAGAGCTCAAATTCTTTACCCACTGGTTAGCATGAGTAAAGTGTGCAGAGTCCTGCCAACAAAAACAAGCAAAACTGAGTAGTGAAGGCAAACATCTGGAAGAATACTATGCCAAAGGTGTCAGGTCTAACACTAAGAAATTACATTAGGTACAAAAGTGTCAGGAAATCGTGACGGAGCAAAGTTCGGATGCGGCTCACAGTACATTTGGAAGAGCTTGAATGTCATTAAGATTTAGATTTTGAGCTAGAGCTCCACTGGGT
Source organism: Calotriton arnoldi (assembly GCA_963921515.1). Lineage (NCBI taxonomy): Eukaryota > Metazoa > Chordata > Amphibia > Caudata > Salamandridae > Calotriton > Calotriton arnoldi. Next base: position 109,132 of record CAWUFW010017592.1, read on the forward strand.
TAATATACAGCCTCAGTGTGCAAACTGGAAAAGATTCCAGTATAAATCCTAGCGGTTGCCCTTCCATACTGGGAATTAGAGTGAGTAAGATCCCATACTGTCTTCCCACTATTTGATAACACGTATAGCCTTTAAGCAGACAATTTAGATACAGGAATGTAGCTGTTAAATGAACTGTACTATGTTGGTGCTGTTGCTTGTGGTATAATTCAAAACAGAAAAGGTTTCTCTAAGCAGTTTGTATAAAAAAAAAAAACGCTTCATAAGGGTGAGTGCAGCGACTTGTGTTGCAACAAACTCCTCGCTAAAGGATACATGTTCTCTCCACAATTCATGATGGCGTACTTCTCCCGTCACAGTTCCCATATGTTTCACTTTGTACCACACAAAGGTGAAATACTGGACTGAAGCTGAGCAGTCAATTCTAAGCTTTGTATCCTACTTCAAAAGACAAGCATGGATACGCATCTTTCTAGGGCCTTTTATTGACTTTCCTTTGCTACCTCAGAAATGATTGCTTTGTTTTTTTTTTGTTTTTTTAAGTAATGCCTCCAAACTGTAATCTTTGCTTTGGAATTATTATTATTATTTTTTTTAAACATTGTAAAGCTGGTAAATTGTTTTGATTACATTTCTTTAGGAAGTATACCAAAGCTCTTACTGCAACATATAAAACTTCACAGATAGCATTATGTAAAACCAGGTTGATAAATGACACTGAATTAAATCAAAACTGTACAGTACATGGACTGTAACACTGTATTATTGACCAGAGAAAGATAAAACGTGGCTGAAATACTCCTGTTTTGATCATGAGCTGTTCTTACATAATCAGTCTTAAATCTAGCCCACAGCGGCATTAAGTGGCCAATGCCTCACACTTTCTTAGGCAATGTTTGCTCACACTGGAAATGTCACAATTCTTCATACTTGATGCAGGCTGTGGTGGCATTTGGTTCATCTAGTTGCAGGCAATGATTAGTCATCCCACCAAACTGACATTGACGAAGACAATAGGTGTGGCCTTTCACATAGCAGCAGTACTCAAGTTACTTCTGAATGCCTGTCTTTAGTCAGAAGCAACTGGCAAGCTCTACACCAAACTCCTGTGGGTGGCCAAATATTGTGCACAGCATGGCGTTGGCCAACTGACCTCCGGCCATGCAGCACGCCTATCCCCTTGCGGGCCCACCCCCCGCATTCAGCCAGGCGCAACTAGGTATGGAGGGGTTGGGCCTTGCGCCCAACCCACTCCACCCTTCCCCCATATTGCACAAAGCCTACGACCTACACCATGGTACCAGGCTGCAGGATAGGATATGGTCAGTGACTAGACCCTTCTAACTGTTTGATTAGATCCTTCTAATTGCTTGACTAGACACTTCTAATTGTTTGCATTTTAACCTTTGGGATCCCCTCACATGGGCCGGTCAGGGTGTGCTCATCCCACCCCTTATGCCCTTTCTCACTTTTTTCAGGATTCGGGGACCAAGTTCACGAGTCTAAGGGTGGGGCGCAATATTTCTCCAACGTTGCAGCCAACCAGTCAGACAGTTTCTGTACTGCGGGTCCTTCTCTGGATCTGAGGTATCAAAATGGCAGACCGGAGAGAAAGCTCCTGCAGCCAATCAGAAAAGGCTATTTTTAAACTTTTTAGTACCACTGGAGTACCAAAGTACTTCTGCAGTACTCGGAGGTCCAGATATCTCTAAGTTTTATTGGGGGTTACAACCTTCATACTTCACTTTAAATGCGAATTTCTCTAAAACAGCTGAACAGGTTTACACAAAAGGTGCGCTTTCTAAATAAAGTTCTACCTTTGTGAAAAACTCAGAGCAATTCAGTCCTACGAACAGCAAGCTTTCCTATGGGAATTAAAATGGCAAATGCTCTATTAACACTCCTCTTCCTCTTTCTTGGCCCCCACTTGATTGATCAGCGAAAAAGTTTCCATGAAGAGCCATTGTGGAGAAGCTTTTTTCTGTTGAAAGTTTCATGCAGATTTACCATACAGTGCCAATTTTTTTATTTTTTTATTTAAAAAGTCTGACCTAATTAGAACTACACTAGCACTGCATATAAATAGGCTAGAAATGTTTGGGAAAATTTAAGGCGGGTGGGACATTCACAAATCTACAGTACCACATGCAGTTAATACTGGATGTTCCTAATGAGTCCAATGCAACTTTTTCAAAAGTCTTCCACAAAATTGCAATACATCAGTGGTTACAGATGTCTCCCTACTGTCAGATCCATCTTCTAGATGTCCTCACAAAGGTGCAAAAGCTCAAGTCATTACTTGATGTCCTTCTCGAGTCACATGGAAAAGCCTGAAAAGTGTTTGAAAAATTAAAAGTACTTAACTACTAGATGTCCCTCTCAAGTCAGATCCCACTGCTTGAACTAGTCACAAAGCTACAGTACTACAAGCCATTACTAGATGTACCTCTCGAGTCAGGTGCAGTTGCTTCAAATGTCATTCACAAAGCAGAGGGTTTGTGACTTTAACATACATTTGTATATACACAACTGCTACTCTAATGATTTATGCTCGTTTTCTATATGCTAAATAAATATGCCAAAGTTGGTTTATGATGAGTTAATGTTTGAGACAAATGTCACTATTATGAAAAACAGATGACCGCCTACAGCACAGAGGTACTATCGGTCAATGATAAAAACAAGTGCCATTAAATGTATAACATTGTGGCACTGCTTTTTAGTTAGATGTATACATGTGCAGCAACAAAATGCAATCCATCAAAGTGAATGCAGCCAAATGGGCTGACCCACTGTTCTATGCTTTGCAGTGTGGTGGGAGGGAAACATCACTGGAATGACAGTTAAACAGTTCAAAAGATAAGAAGGATAGACTAAAGGCCTTTTGATGTATATGTAAGATTTAGGACTTGTTTTTGAAAACATGATGCTGGCAAAACAGCCAAACCAGCCTTTTGGCCAGGCCTAGAATAGTCAGCTCTATCTTAATGAAGACTACGGCAAACTACGACCTAATCATCTCTCCAATATTTCGAATATTGAGACCAAATACTTTAGACTGAGGCACCTGGTAAAAATGTACTTGGTTCGCTGAATTTGTTACAACAACTAGGACAGACGTGGTAGTTTCCTGACCACAAATGGGTTTTCACAGAAGTAATGTACAAATCTCTGAAAAATCTATAATGATGCATCTGGTATTTAGATATTCTGATATGATGGTAGCATGCATCATTCTAATGGATTCATCCTGTGTCTCAAAGTCGACCAGGTTGAACCTAATCAGATCATTTCCATAGCTATTTCTCAACTATCAGTTACGGTGTTCCTTGCGAGTTTCTTAACCAGAGCAATACCAAATGTGTACGTTTTAAGAAGAAAAAAACTATCAATAACTGGTGGCAAGGGGGAACTCCAAGTGGAGTTCAGATCACTACCTGTACCCCTTCGATGATAACGAGGACTCCCGCCCTTAGCGCTAGATGCCCTCCTTTATTATCAACTTTGCACTTCTATGCAGGGTGCTGTACGGCACATGTCCAGCTTCACCCCCCACACTGCACCTATTAACAGATCTACCCCCCCTTGCAAATAGGTCATCCGTTTATATGTTATAATGCTGGACAAGGAGCTGGTCTGTGCCTCCACAGCTCGATCGGCATGGAACTTTGACCTCAATCCCCCTTCTCAGAAGCACAGTGGCTGTATTGCTGTGACCACACTGCAGTCTTATCGCTTAACTACAGACTAAGACTCATCCACTTCAAATTCCTGAATAGGCTTTACCGGACCCCAGTACAACTACATCATATGGGCCTAATTGCGGAGGAGCGCTGGCTGAGGTGTGCCACCCCTCGGGCCACATTCCTGCACCTTGCTTGGGAATGAAGTTTAGGACTCCCTCGCCCAGATCCCTGGTCACTTGTGGGGCTTCTGGGTTATGTCAAGGACATCCCCCGATGCTTTTGTTACTAGCTAAGACAGGCGGCCCACACCAAGAATGGCAGACTGGCTGCAAGATGCACCGTACTGTTAGGAGCAACTCTCTCACTATTGGGAGCTCATGCCGCCACGCTCCCATCCGAAAGACATATGGGAACCACTAGCATTGTGCCTGCGGCACAGAGAACATAGAACTTCGGACATGGAGGGTTCTCAGTCAGATGTCTGGACAGACTCCCCTGCCTGAAATGATGCCTTCCACCCCTAATTGTTTGCCGACCATGCACCTGCAGCTGGGACGGTAGCACCCTGTGGCTTCCATAAATTTGCCTGTCTGACCTGGATGCTTCTCTTAAAAAGCTGGGGCCTTGCCTACGCCAACTGGTGACATATGTATTGTTATTTGCTGCATGTCCCTTGCCTGTCCTACCACCCCTTATGCCCCCCTCCTGTTTTAGGTTGAGCATTCAAGACCTCTTGTATATACTTTAGTATATACTTCTCTTGTGGGCTTAAAGCCATTCCCTGCTTTTAATTTGTTTGTTTGTGTCCTTGCTTGCTAGTAGTCTGTCCTGTCTCTTTGTCCCTCTTTTGTCTCTTTCGTTCCTACAATGGAGCATGGACCAAGTACTTTATCTTTACGCTTTGGTTGTTTATCTGTTTGGGGGACTATTTTTTTTTTAAATTTCCTAACTGCTCGTGTTACACTGAGTGTGTTCAGCTTCAGCGCCTGTATTTTATTGCATCTTCCCTCGCGCCCCCTCCTTCTGCTGGCTAACTTGTTAGCAGCATTCTGTATTGCCTCTTTTAAAACCCCCAGCTTTCTCTCGTCGGGCTTCATCTCGCTTCCCCCCACGCTGCTTCATCAGAGCTGCTGATGGGAGGGTTGGTCCCTGCAGGCTGTTTGAACACACACCCCGCCTACACATGGGTCTTGTGATACCCATGGAAAACTTGGCAGAAGGGAAGCAGGCTCAAGTGGTGAAGAATTTTCTTGTCACTGACGTACGAGGCCTGGGCCAGAAAGCTCCGTCCAGTGTCCTTCACCAAGACGGTCACCTTGAAGTGACTCAATTGCTACTGCACACGCGAACCGATATGAAGAAACCCCCTCAAATTGTTATTCAATATATTTAATTAAATACTTTTGACAACGTTTGATGTCTTTCATACTTTTGACAAACATACGATTTTCGCCTTCAATTACATTTAAAATTAGAATTAGCTCAAGTTTTTTTTCTTGATTCATACACATCTATCGAAATGCATTCTTTTTATTTTTTAAATAGGATTTTTTTAGGACCTCCTTCAAAAAGGCTAGGAATCATGGCCTTTTAAGATGGTCGCTTGGTTTCAGTGATTCCCAACAGCCTTGAGAGTTACCACTTACCGTGCTCTTGCTCCGGCAACTTTGCTTTTAAAATGACAAACCAGCCCTTCGGAGGCGGGGTTTATATCTTGCAGTAGGGGCTACAAGTACCTGGTGGCCATTTTGGAGGTGCGTTTACTATCACCTCCAGCAAACCTGTTTAAAGGGCACACTAAAGTGTCTTCAGTAAAAACAAATTAGAAATGCTCGCGATTGGATAACCTTTAGTGTGGCATGTAGTAGAAAGTATTGTTAAATATTTTATACAGTCGGATGAATATGTTAGGGTTATTCAAAAGAATAATTAATAAGCTCGAGTATAACAGCCCTTGCCAAAGAAGAGGATCCCTGTCCTAAAAATGGCACAAAAATAATTGTGAAATTGTTGTATTGAATGAAATGGCCGAAAACGTACTAAAGGGCTGCTTTTTGTCAAGCCACGCCGCCAGTTCTTTTTAGGCGGAATTGCATGTGCCACACAAAAACACTACATTCATTATTTTTTCCTATGTGGTGCACAAGTTCCATCACACAATGTCACCTTCATTTTTAAGCACTGGGCGATTAAGTGATTTGCTTAAAATCACAAGATGTTGAGCCGACGCAGAGACTCGAATCTGATAACTCGGCTCCAAAGTCAGCAGTGTCAGACGCTGCATCCTCACAGTTTAAATAACTAAGTAAACACTGAATGTGAGAAAGCTGTAAGGGGGAGGAGGCAGTAGAGAGAAACATAAAAGGATTATATAGACAGAGCGAAACTGAAAAACATGGGCGAATCAAACACTTGGCAGCCTCCTAGAAGAAGGACCAGTTGCCTGCGAAGGAATTAATGAGAATTGTCATGCATGTAGTGTTTTTAGGTCTAGCCTAGATGGCGCTTTCTCGGTCTCTTCTCGATCAGTTGTATCCCACCAGAATTTATCGCCGGTGTCTGGACATGGTTGACCAGAGGTCAATTAAATATTGCGGAGCAGTGTGCTAGAACGAGCTTAAGAGTGAATACACTTGCAGCTGCCTGCTTTCTGAGACAGCCCTTCTGATTTACGACTCACAGCAGGCGAAGGCTGTATAAGTCACTGAAATACTGTCTACAACAGGGGAAAAATGAAAATATTGCTACAGGGATCCGAAGGATTTATTTTTCGTGTCTGCACTTCAATCTTTGCAGATTAGCACATCTATTTTATTTCGAGTGAAATGTTGGCAAGCACTACATCAAAACCAACCTGGAAACGCCGAATGTACATCCTTGCAGATCTGGCGAATTTATATTGTATTTATGTCAGAAAGAATAGGGGTTGCAGCCTGGCAATGAGCACTTTCCCACAGGTGACACTTGTGCGTGCTTCTGTCGCTAACAGGGACCAGGCATCCGGCTATCAGTCCGAGCTGCTAGATACTATGTAATACTTTGATTGCTACGACGCTTTCTACTCTGATAGCAGCTGTAGTGTCTGATGCATTTTGTGTGCCTCGTCTGTTGTGAATGGTGCTCAAGGCTGGGCGAGTCTGCACTTGTCGGTCTCTACAGCTGATTTTATAAACTGCCTCACCACATCTCATCTATATACAATATTAATAACATACACTAACAAAGCCAATTGGCCTGGTGTTGTCCACCAGCATTTCTGCTTTGCCTACGCTCGTTTTGTTTTCCTTTTTTGTCATGTTTGCAAAACTTTACTGTTGGGGATACTGCCGGGCCCTCAATCTAAAATAAATATATGGGCTAAAAGAAAAAAAAAAAAATGTTTTTGGTTTCAAATGTACACCTAGTAGTGTTTACCAATACTTATCATGTGTGGTAGAAGCATGCATGCTAAATGCTGGTGGTAAAGGCATTGCGTGGAAAAGGCACAGTTATAAAAGTTGTTTTCCCCCCCTCACGTACAATGCTGCCAACATGTGAATGGCGGCCCCAGAGCCATGAACTTGTCTAACAATGTGAGGGGGGTAGGGCCCCATGTGTTTTCAGGACTATGCTTACAATATAAAATGTTTAATCCAAACAACGGTCCAAGATATTGAAAAAATTCAATTTTTCACAAACAAATGACATTACAATTGTACATAAAAAGACTGAAAATCAGAAAAACAGAAGAAAGCCCTTATAAGAAATATTTTAAGAAAAATATGCAAAATGTATTCAATATAAAAACAAATTATTCACATTGCGCTCAGAAATATTAGTTGGTACACAATTATTATACAATACAATACCAAACTAGTGGCAAACAAAAAAATCACATAAAAAAGAAATTTTCAGAACACTGAAACGACAAAAACAAAACAATGTGTCCTTCATTACTAGCGGCCACAGTTGCGTCGACGGCGTTTCGACCTTTGTCATGAATACATGGTCATCATCAGGACATAAATTTTGCTGAGCATCCAAGAAAAAAATCTATAAAATGCAAAGATAATTTACCAATAAATATGAATTTATAAAATTCCATATTTCTAAAAGGGCAGAAAAGAGATTAGAAAACCAAAATCCAAAGATTGAATTTTATTAAAAAGCAATCCCAGAAAGTGAAAAAAATCCAAAAAACCAAAGAGAGTCTCAATAGCCTTGAAACGAAACTTCCAACACACCAATGTGCCAAAATAATTAAAACGTCAGTGAAGAAAAGGAAGGGTGGTAGCCATCTGTTTCGAAGTTGTGATAAGGAAGTGTAACATAACCTCCACTTACTTCAAGTCACACGATGAATGTGTGTGACAAATACCAATAGATTGGCACATCACCAATGCCAAATGGAAACTAAAAACCAAACGTCAATCGAACAGACCACTCCAATATGTAATTGAAACCAAATTACAACCCAAATCAACTTACGTGCATACTAAACAAGAGGCCGTTCATATTTCACTCACCGAAAAACGTCCCCCACTCGACATCAAAGTACGGAAGCAGCAATAGCCTCACCGTACCGGTTTTAAATACACGACAGAAACCGGAAGCCATGTCAATGTAATAAGGCTGATTTTGCTTAATTATTCGTGTGCAATTTGGTTGCTAAAAAGTTTTATTACTTTCAACGTGATGTATTATAGTCATTGAGTAACTGTTGAAAAAATGTATTGTTTTTCCTTTCTTGCAGTATTTTCTTATTCTCTATTTTTAATTTGGGTAATATCTGATGGTTTATTCTTTACTTTGTTTTATATTTTTTATTTTTTGATTCATTCGTTTTCGTTTTACTATTTAAAGATGGCGCGGATGTTTATTCACTTATTCTGTTGAGGTAGTCTTCCTTTGAGTTGTCACAGGAAGACGTTAGAAGTTTGCCGCATAGTGTTAATTGGCGGCATTTGTGATTCCCTCTTTTCTTCCGCCTGTAAAGAATGAAGCTATTTTTACCCGTTGAAACCTTCCGGGTGTAATACAAGTTGAGTTTGGGACCACTCCAAGATGGCGCGGGACGGGTTAGCACCGGTGAGTCCTTTCTCTCTATCTGCCCTCTAATGAATGCTTCCGGTTTCTGTCGTGTATTTAAAACAGGTACGGTGAGGCTATTGCTGCTTCCGTACTTTGATGTCGAGTGGGGGACGTTTTTCGGTGAGTGAAATATGAACGGCCTCTTGTTTAGTATGCCGATAGAGGCGTATTCCTGCTAGAGCAATTATAGACCGCTCGGGACTTTGGGAACCGGTAGTGTGGTGTTATATTATTGTAAAGCCATTAATATACTGGGTCCAATGTTTATTTCTATTTGCGCGTAAAGTAATCGTTCTAGACTGTCTCCTGGGGGGGTTTTTTCATTGCGGTCATAGTAATTATAGACCGTAGGAAAGTTTGAAAATAGTGTAAACTAACATAATGCCTGTAACATCAACTTGTTTCTAGTTCAGTGTTGACTCTCAGTGCCCGTAAATAAGCATGTCTGAGTTTTATTCGTTTCAAAAAGTAGGGAGCAGGTTATTTACCCTTATATCTTTGGCTTTTACTTTTAGCCACCACGTGTGAGCGAAATATAAAGGAGATTGGTTCTCCTTGCCCGTGGTTAATCGTGCCAATTTATTTATGCAGCCACTGGGGCAACAAAAATATTTTATGAAAAGTATTTTATGAAGGATTTACTTTCAACCCTGCATCATTGACTTAAGACGTAAGTTGATTTGGGTTGTAATTTGGTTTCAATTACATATTGGAGTGGTCTGTTCGATTGACTCTCCGTTTTGTTTTTAGTTTCCATTTGGCATTGGTGATGTGCCAATCTATTGGTATTTGTCACACACATTCATCGTGTGACTTGAAGTAAGTGGAGGTTATGTTACACTTCCTTATCACAACTTCGAAACAGATGGCTACCACCCTTCCTTTTCTTCACTGACGTTTTAATTATTTTGGCACATTGGTGTGTTGGAAGTTTCGTTTCAAGGCTATTGAGACTCTTTGGTTTTTTGGATTTTTTCACTTTCTGGGATTGCTTTTTAATAAAATTCAATCTTTGGATTTTGGTTTTCTAATCTCTTTTCTGCCCTTTTAGAAATATGGAATTTTATAAATTCATATTTATTGGTAAATTATCTTTGCATTTTATAGATTTTTTCTTGGATGCTCAGCAAAATTTGTCCTGATGATGACCATGTATTCATGACAAAGGTCGAAACGCCGTCGACGCAACTGTGGCCGCTAGTAATGAAGGACACATTGTTTTGTTTTTGTCGTTTCAGTGTTGTTCTGAAAATTTCTTTTTATGTGATTTTTTGTTTGCCACTAGTTTGGTATTGTATAATAATTGTTGTGTACCAACTAATATTTCTGAGCGCAATGTGAATAATTTGTTTTTATATTGAATAAATTTTGCATATTTTTCTTAAAATATTTCTTATAAGGGCTTTCTTCCGTTTTTCTGATTTTCAGTCTTTTTATGTACAATTGTAATGTCATTTGTTTGTGAAAAATTGAATTTTTTCAATATCTTGGACCGTTGTTTGGATTAAACACTGATTGCCCCTGGTTCAGGTGTATAGGGCTGCCCCTGTTGTTGTAAATGACAATATAAAATGAACACGAAAGTGAGAAGGACCGAGCAGTCAAGGAAATGACCTTTAATTCACTCCAAGAGAACTGGATAGTGTGACTGATTTACTGGCAAAATAATTTAACTGACTCCTAGCTGAGCATAACTGAACTAACTCAGTTTGCGTTTGAAAGCTCCATCAAGAAAACAAATCAGCCATTGTACCTTCAGCAGATATGGATTAATGGTTAAGTCATGAACTCAGCCATTACTAACAAAGCATTTATGCAGAGTATATAAAAATATTCAGTGGGGAGTTTCATTGACCAATCACTTGATCGTTACTCCTGGGCACTCGTTGGCCACCCATACCTCACTTTTTTTACTCCAGTACTGGGCCAAACATTTCTTTGCACAGCTTATGGGTAACAATAGAGACCTTTTTAATGCTTTCTTGTTATTTTTTTCTGACATCTCCCTTCTCCCGCTTATAAGGATGCTTTAAGTCATAGACTGATTGAAACCAGTCCCCAGTCACCAGGATCTTTGTGTGCAGGAATGTCCCAGATGTGCAGAACTCTAATCTCGAGGCACACAGGGTCAGTTGTGAGTAGCTCATCAACGCTTTGCATTCTGGTACATGCAGTCCTGGGTCAGCCACTCGCACCTTACAGGGGAGCATCTGGCGGGTCCACAACAATGCGTGCGTTGTTTTTCAATAAAAGGAGTAGGTTTTCATGGTCTTCATTTAAGGTATCCCGACTGATACATTAACTCAACGCAGGCATCTGTATTCAACGTCCAGGTCATAACATGCAGCAATAGCAGCTAACTCAGGCTTCCATCCTTTTGAGGTGAAATTACTTATTTTAATCATATTATAATTCCTGCTTCAGGGATCAACCGGGGATTGTTGGCCAGCTTTCATTAAGAAATGCCAGGCTACTTACCTCAAATAAAACTGTGCGCTAGGTGAACGCAATTTGAAATGTGAAAATGACAAACGCAATAACAGTTAGATACATTTCAAGAAGTAGGATATTTTTTTACATATGTTGATTTGAAGTCCCAAATAGCCATTCAGAATTCAGGATATTGAATCACCATTTAGACATTCGGAAATAGGCAATGGAATTGGTCAGTCAGAATTAAAACATTTGGCTTTGGCTCTTCCTACTGGTCCGTCGGAATTCACACTTTTGGATCACATATGTGAATTGTTTTTTGGAATGTCAACAGTTGGAGTCTGACATTTCTAGTGGCTGGTTGGTATGCATATGTTCGGGTTTAGACTTTTCACTTATTTTTATTTCTTATTTATGCAGTGTCCTCAACAGCAGAAGTGGCCAAACGCATTGAAGCGTTTAACACAAGCACCTATTACATTACACAAGGTCAGATTGAGACAGGAAAAAGTCTAAACTGTGGTCACATGAAGACCATATTGACCCTACAGTAAATCCACACGATCACACACAAAACTGTAACCAGACTCACACTCATGAGGAGATTCAAATAAACTATGAAACAGACATATTCGGATCCCAAAGATGTGCTGGCCCCCCTCAAGACTGTCCAAAAAGCTCTATAAAATTTTTAAAAGACAAGATATCTGATCATTTTCAGAGGCAACAGCCGGTAAGTTTAACTTACTCATAGTGCTATATCAAAGAAAATAATTTCTATTTGAAGATGGAGACAATTAAAACTATTGGACACTGGAAGTCCAAAGAAATAACTTGCTAATAAGTGCTATTGAAAGAGATAACCAGCTACGTTTATTATTATATCTTCAAGTGGAAAGTTAGAATCACTAAACACATTTCGGGAACCATACTCTACCAGGTAAGCATTATGATGAAGGAATCTGACATGACATGATTTTCTAAGTTGTAACATCTCCTGTGCGGCTTTTATCATATTCGTTCAGCAGATATTGCAAATGTCTGAAGCACTTTAGAAAATAATGGAGATCAGGAGTAAAGGATTTTAGAAAGTGATGGAGTGCCTGAAATCCCTACTCCAGTGTAGCCTATAGTGAACGGTTCTAGGGGAGGCTCTTTAAGCACTGCTTTGAACCCTGAGCAAAATAAGATTGGACCTTGAGGATATGCTGTGAAGACTGCAGAATTCAGAGTAGAAAACTATACTTTTGTACACTGACTTTTCTGCAAACTCGCCATCAATACTTTTAATTCTAGTATGCTTTTATGGTCCAGCCAATGAGGAAGGTGCATGATGTGCGGAAATTCAGTGTGGGAGACATTAATAGAGATGGGCTGTCGGGTCAAATAGTTGTACCTGTATCGTTACTTGTCTTTACACTTATTAGAGGCTACATTTAGATAACATCTCAAGTAATGATGTATAGGTATGATTACTTCATGTTTCCACTGTTTAAGATGAGAAAAATAGCACTGTGCTCATTTTCAAAAAAGAAATTAATTTCTATTGGAAGGTGGGCACTTATCCTACTAATGTTCAATTAGGAATCAATCACTCGTGCTAGACAACACTTGAATACATCATGATGGCTAATCATCCAAGGAATGATACTGAGCTTCCTATTGAAAAAAGTGAAATCTGTTCATTGACCCGGATCTTTCGTCCTTTCGCCAACCTTCTTCTGCTGTTGCTCAGATGGGTTTTATATTTTAAGCAATCGCATTAGAAGGATAATCTTCATAGTGCACAAAATTTAGATGGTGATCACTTTGCTAAAACAACAATTTAATGCCTAGGAATTGTTTATATATCATGTAGCTTGATATCTCTGTAAAGTATTTGAATAGGAAAACACTTGCCTTTCTATTCTACAATGTAAAAGGCATTAACAGCCCTAATAAAGTATTCAAGAGAAGATAGTGCTTAATTACTTAAAGGGAAATGGATCAGACTTATTTTATAAGAAGCAACTTTTGAAAGAAGAAAAAAAAAAAGTGGTAGCCAGTGTATAGAGAAAAAATAATTTTATTTGAAAAAGTCATCACTGATCCTGAAGTTACATTTGTACTTGCTAAAGGACATTTGGAAGGTGAAGATATTTTGTTATGCATCATATGCACCTAATGTAAATTGAAATGGATCCTATAAAGACTTTTCAAAAAATGAGCGGTCTTTTTGCAAGTCAAAAATAATAGTAGGGGGAAAGTTTAATGCGGTCCTTTGACACCAATATGGTCCGTTTCTATTCTGCCTTCGATTAGCTCTTACAATTATTTTTTTTTAAGTTTAATTTGACAATATATGAGGGGTATGCAATCCAGAAAGACAATAATGAAGGTTATTCACCTTGTGGCCCAACGAAGGAATAAAATATTTAAGGATCATTTTACAGATTACTTCAAAAGAAATAACGAAGAAATCTAGATGTGGCTTTCACAACCATTGCGAACAATTTTAATCTAGGAGAGCTATTTAAATCGTCTTGAACTTGTAACTCGGATCAATCATATGTTAAGAAATGAACTGCTACATGAGCCATCTATATTCCGCCTGCTCGAAAATAACTGGTTATTAACCGGCATGATAATAACAGTCATTTTAAATGAGGCGAAAGTATCTTTTAACCATACCTTCCTTGAAAGGATTGGCAGAGCATGGGAAGAGGCTTGGGATCTGACTAACATTATACACGGGTCAAAGATCTCCAAGATTTGATGAAGCAAAAGTTGATCGTAAGCTTACATTTATTGCGCAAAAGTTAACATTTTGAGTGTAGTGGATACCAGTTCAAATATCGAAACTTGGATTATTACCAGCTGACATTTGTTGGGCTTATAATAAAGAAACGGGTAACATGATATTGAATGTAGTAAACTTAAACTTTTGAATAGGTGTATTGTATAGAACCGAACTAGTCAACAATACTGCACTGAGAAAATCACCTCGGACAGTTTTGTTTTTCTTTTTCACCTTTTGCCATCGAGTTCTGAAATCAGTTTTGGTCACCAAAGATGGATTTGTTGAAGCCTGATTGTGGCCAAAAAAAATTCTATTAAGGCATTGGAAGACTATACCATCACCTTCTGTTGAGAACTGAATTCTTACTGACAAGATATGATTGAATAATGTACTGAAGACAAGAGAAGGAAGATAAACATATTGCAATATGGATTGTTCTCTGTGACTTGTATGCTTAGAAAGAAACTGTAACTGAGATAAGCTATTTTTAGGTTTCGCTTGCACAGTGCTTGAGCTCTGTTAGAGAAATCTTATGCAAATAAAAAAAAAAAAACTAAAAAGGACTTAGGGCCAGCTCATTACTTACCTTTACTTACCACTGGTTGACTCCAACATCACGCTTTCCCTTGCTTCTCATTGGGCAGCGCCTCCTTCTTCCCCTTTCTCTTCAGTTCTTCTGTTCTTCCACTTCAGTTGTTCTGGTCTTTGGAGCTTGGATGAAGTATGGTTTCCTGCCTGCAGCCAGTGTCCTTCCAACAGGCGCCCACTTGCACGCGTAATTTTTATACCAGCACTCGATAGCCCTGCATGTGTTTGCAGCTCGCTCTTCTGTCCCTTACCTCCTTCTGCTCGCTGTTTTGACCTCCCACCCCGTCGTTTTGACCCCTCTCCCCCCCACTCGTCATCTTGAAACCCCTCCCTCCCTACTCGCAGTTTTGCCCCCCACGTGCTTGTAGTTCTTTTGATCCAACTCCCCCTCCCTCCCTCCTACTGGTTTTTGTTTTCATCCACCCCCCCCCCCCACTCGCCCTTGTTTTAATCACCTCACCCTCCTCCCACCTGTTTTTGTTCAGACTTTGTTTCAAGATGCTTGGAGATCAAACCTCTGCACGTGTTGTTCAAGATCTGCTTTATTTTATTTAATGCGTTTTTATATAGCGCGGACTTTATCCAAAGGTGTCAGAGCGCTTCACAATAGGAACAGTAACGTTACATGAGGAGAAGATTACAAGTGGGCATATTACAAAAGCAAGCGTTACATTACATGAGGAAAAAGTGACAATTGTGCAAATAACAAAAACAAAGAAAATACAAGAAGAGGTAGCAAATGATACGTTACAAGAGGAAAAAGTGACAAGTGTGCATGATACATAAGATACAAAATACAAATAGAGGTATAATACTGCAATAAGTGGCAGTCACTCAGAACACACTGGGAAGGCACTTCTATAGGCATGGAGTACAGAATTTCCTATAGTGGAAGGACTTCCTTGAGGGAATAGAGAGGGCATGAATTAGGTTTGGAAGTGTCTTTGAAGAAGGAGAAATTTGAGGTCAGTTTTGAAGGACCGGGAAGAGGTGGTGGTCCGGAACTGAGGCGGAAGTGAGTTCCAGATTCTCACCGCGTTGCCTGAAAAGGATTGGGCCATCGATATTTCCTTTTTGAAAGTGGGAGGTTCAAGCAATAAGTTTTCCGCATTACGTGAAGGTCTAGAGCCTCCAGAGAGTTTCAGTTTATTCGCCAAGTAGCGAGGGGAGGAGGAGTGCAAGGCTTTGTGGGTGATACAGGCAGTCTTGTAGATCGATCTTGCCTCGATGGGAAGCCAACGGAGGGAAGATAAAATGGGTGTGATGTGGTCGCTTCTTTTGGTCCCATATATGAATCGAGCTGCTGAATGGATAACAGATTTAAGGGGGGACAGGTGGGTTTTGGGGAGGCCAGTTAGAAGAGAATTGCAGTAGTCCAGTCTAGAGAGAACCAGCGATTGGACCAGGGTTTTTCGGTCTTGCTCTGGGAAGAAGCGTCGAATCCCCCAGAGAAAGCGCAGTTGGTATCGAGCAGACTTTGCAATGGAATTGATGTGGGAGAGTAGATTGAGTTTTCTGTTGAGTAGGACACCAAGGGATTTTGCGCTGTCGACAATGATGGGTTTATTGTTAAGTAGATTCATCTGATCCATCCATGATTGAACCGGAGGAGGAATTCAGTTTTGGAGGGATTCAGAATCAGTTGATGAGTTAACATCCAGTTTTGAATGGAGACGAGAGTAGAGTATAGGGTGGAGAGATCGTGTGTGGAGGACACCTTGAGGTAGATTTGAGTGTCGTCCGCATAGAGATGATGGAGGATCCCAGATTTACTTAGGAGATTTCCCAATGGTTCCAAATAAAGGTTGAACAAAGTGGGTGCAAGTATAGAGCCTTGAGGAACACCTTGACCTACTGCCAAAGGAGATGAAAGACTGTTCGCTATTTTGATCATTTGGGATCTATCAGAGAGAAAGGAAGCAAACCATTTAAGCACTGTGCCTTCCATGCCCATTCTCTGTTGAAGAGTGTTAAGGAGAGTGTTGTGATTGACAGTGTCAAAGGCTGCAGAAAGGTCAAGGAGAATTAGAAGACAAGACTCCCCTGAATAGAGTATCCGCAGTGCGTCATCAATCACTTGCAGCAGGGCTGTTTCAGTGCTGCAGTTTTGAATGAAGCCAGACTGGAAGTTGTCAAGAAGATCATTGTCCTTGATATGACGGGAAAGTTGTTTCGCTACACATCTTTGTGATTTTCGCAAGAAAAGGTAGGTTAGTGATGGGGCGGAAGTTGTTGAGGTCGTTCGCATCAGCGGTGGGTTTTTTAAGAAGAGGGGTAACCTGCCCAGTTTTGAAGGAAACAGGAAGGGAGCCTTGACAGAGGGAGAGGTTAACCAGAGTGGTCGAATAGGAAAGAGAATGGGTGTAAAAGTCGACTGCAATGGCACTAGGGATGGGGTCAAGAGAATGGTTGGAGGGCTTTGTTTCGAGGATGCATTGGAGGAGGGCATCTTCAGAGATGGAGTCAAAGTTCTGCCAAATGGCTAAGGATTTGCGCTCCTCTGGAGGGGTAGGATGAATGACCTGATCCACAAGTGATTTCACTTTTTCGTCAAAGAATATAGCGAATTCCGCAGCTTTCTTTGTAGAATCCTCCAACTTGGAGGTTGGGGGAGAGCAGTTTGGATTCTTGATGAGGTCGAATAGTTTTTTGGGTCTATTTTTGGCTGAGTCGAGGAGGGTTCTGAAGTGCGATGCTTTTTCAAGGAAGATGTGCTTGTGGTACTTGGATCTTGCTGAACGAAGCGTGGCCAAATTATTGGTGGAGGGCGCTTGTCTCCATTGTTTCTCCAGGATTCTTAGGTACTTCCTTTCTTCATAAAGGGATTTGTTGAACCAAGGTGCTGAGGGAGTAGGCCTTTTCCTTTTGCTTTGAAGAGGAGCGACGTTATTGATTTCGACTGCAAGGACAGAGGCATTGGGAGGCGAGTTCATTCACATCCAGGTTCGGGTCTAGCCTTGGAAGTGATAGCAAAGCCAAATCACAGAGGGTACCGAGGTCAATGTTTTTCGTGTTACGGAACCAGGAAGTAGTCCTCTTAGGTTGGCTGAGAGTTATAGAGTGTGATAGGTGAAGAGAGAATGGGATGAGGAGGTGGTCAGACCAGTCTACATGAATAGGGATAGCGATAGTAAGCATGCCTGCTTTAGAAACAACAAGGTCCAGGATTGAGCCCTTAGAATGTGTTGTTTCTGTGCAGTGTTGGAAAAGATCGTTTGCAGAGAGAAAGGTGGCTAGCATATTCGCAGAAGAGTCTTCCAGCGAGCCCCAGTGGAGATTGAAGTCACCCACGAAGATCTGATTGTCACTTTGCGAGTATTGGTCGCTGATGAAGTCAGTGAGTTCTTCCATAAAAGGGCCGCTACCAGGCGGGCGGTAAATGGCATGAAATCTGAGGGGTGAGCGGTGGTGCAATTGAAGCTCAAGAGATAGGCATTCAAAAGTGCGGAAGGAGCGGTTAGGAAAAGCCTTGAGTTGAAGGGAGTTTCTAAAGATGACTGCAACACCTCCCCCAACTTTGTCTATTCTGTCATTTCTAAATATAGAATAGCCTGTGGGAAATAGGAGATCAAACAGAGTGAGGTATCCTTGAACCAGGTCTCTGTGAGGAAGAGCATGTCGATATTGTGAAGGGTGATGGCATCGGAGATTTCAAGTTTGTGTTTTATTGCAGATCTGCAGTTGTGGAGCAGACAGCGCAACTCTGTCGAGGCTGTTTTGGTGACAGGGGCACTTGGGCTATGAGGGGCGATAGGGATATTGTACTTGTACGAGGGTGTTCGGGAGGATTTTGGTGGATGATTGGTTCTGACAGAGGAGATGGTCGGAATAGTGTAGATAGCAGGGTTACTTGGAGAGGAAAGTGGAAGAAGGGTGGCGTTCGAGGACTTGAGTGAGTTTGCGATGTTTGCAGACGACAGGTTATGATTGGCTATTTTGGGGTGTGGGGGCGAGGTGCATCTCGTGGGAAGGGGAGTGTTTTCCAAAGGAATTGAGGTGTGTGGAAATCTTGGAGCTTAAGAGTGAAATGGTAGCTTCAAGCTGGGAGATGGAGGTGATGAGAGAACCTAGCTTATTTTCCAGAGAGAGTAGGGCAGAGCACGGCATATTGGATGGCTCGATGGAAACAGGAGGGGGTGCAATTGGCGGCGGAGGGCAGGGAGAGGTGGGGGTACGGTAGGGGAGTTGGGGTACAGGGTTCAGGGGTGGGGAAAGGTGGTGGTGGTGGTTGAGAGCGGGCTTTGGTGCATCAGAGGTGAAAGGAGAGTTGTCTTTGTTGACGTTGCAAGAAGGATAGGAATTGAGGACATAATTAGGGGGAGATAGGTGAGGAACGAGGCGGTGGGGCGGAAAGGGAGGGGGGAAAGAGTGGAGTCATAGGAAGGGAGGAGGTTTGGGCGGAAGAGAGGGGAGGGGGTTGGAGGGGTCCTGTAAGCTAGGTGAGGTGGATGTGAGGGAACGGGCACCTGGCAGAGGAAGGTTGGGAGATAGGGAAGTTGAAGAGAGAAAGTGGGACTGCTGGGTCCCTGGGTCTGCTGCAGGGTAAAGACATCACCACCAAACAAGCTGGATCGGATTGTAAAATATCTCAATATCACGTAATAATTGAGGCAATGTTGGTTTTCCGGTTTCTGGGAGAGCATGTGTGTACAAATTATGCAGCAGTTTAAATTTTCTGCTTTCGTGTTGGCTACGAGCGAAAGCCTCGACTCAAAGGAACAAGTTTTGGGAAAAAGTTTTAAATTGAATAAAATATAGAGGCAAACGCACCCAAACCTCAGCGGCTGCACTGGCTATTTGCCGTTTAAAATTTACGTTCTTGTTGTCCACTTAGCATAAATAATCACTGCCTGACCAAGATTAAATACTCTACAGTTTATTTCCATTCATATTCATGAATTTTAATAGCTAATGAATAGCTTGTGTGTACATTTACAAAAATCATTTCTGTTCGTAGCGACAGCTTTAACAATATGGTAGTCACCATAGGTGCATCCATTCTCATGGGCAGACAACTCCTTTATTAATTATGGGTCACGCAGTGCTGGCAAAAACGGCAACGATATCTTCTTTTTAGTGCAAACACTAGCTGCAGCACAAGATATTCTCGATGACAACCTTTCTAAATTGGATTTCAATGCTGCCATTTAGGCTCAGAGAAAACAAGTATACAGGATTTTAAATAAGATAGTGACTTTGAAACGGGCCCCATTCAGGTTCTGTATCCATATCCTTAACTTAAAAAGATTAAACGAAAATCAATGTCCCAACAAACCATTGTAAAACCCTTATGGAAGCAATGCAGTGCCCGTTTTAATTTCACATGTGTACTTCATTTGGCATAACATAAGAGTATTTGCTTTTTCCAGATATTTTTCTGAAATTTTTTTCATGCAACATATATCACAATCATTAGCTTCTGTAGGGCATACTGTGAACGGAGTCATATGTGGGTGCTTAGGTGAGTTCGGTTGTGAATAGATGTTTATGACTGGGTACAACTTAGAGCACTATACCACCCCACCCCGATCTCCAATATTTAAAAAAAATCCACCCGCTCGCTGTTCTTTTAAAAACTACTCCCTGCCTCCTCCCGCTCTCCCTAATCCGCTCTCCTCAATCCACCCTCTCGCGGTTCTTTAAAAAACTACTCCCTGCCTCCTCCCGCTCTCCCTAATACGCTCTCCTTAATCCACCCTCTCCCTTTCCTTTGTTTCTAAATCCCCCTCACTCCCGCCTTCCTGTTTCTAACCCACCCCCCTTTCTCTCACCCCTCACGCTCTCAATTGTGTTTTGCACCCTCCTCCCTCGTGTCACAACCCCCGTGCTGTTTTTATACAGCTCGTGCTGCTATGCAACATGTAAAAAACATTCACAAAGCCAAAAGATTTTGTAAAGGCGAAACCTACTGAATTTGCCAATGACAGTTTCCTTTTCTCTTTATCTCCTTATCTACCTTTTGTATCGGTCTTACTATCAGTGAACTTTGGTTAGTATGCACATTATGAAGAATATTTTTTCAATACTAATATGATGCATATGGACTAAGTATGATAATGTGCCAACACTTTGTGGTTTCATGTAATAGTTAATTTTAAAAAAAAAGTAGTCTGAGGCAGTAAACAGTGAAACTGGAGCGGAAAATTCGCTCTACTGTGGTAAACCAAAATTTGACATTTGCTTTGCAGTAATAAATGTACAATGGTTATAAATTACATGTGATACTGTGCCACACTTATTTTCACTGTCGGCATATTATACACACTCACCAGTTTGTGTCTGGTACATAGGCATGTAAGTAATACCTTGAACGCTTACAATGCCATTTCGTGATGCATTGCTCCAGATGTTTAGGGTTGCAAGTGTGCGTCAGAGCTTTCATTTCATCGTAGCAGTGACAATTAAAAAAAGGAGTTGGGAAAAATACAAAGAGCACGCGTTGCAGGAGGAACATTAAATTAATCAAACCCGAGCATGGCTAGAACCACGGTACTTCGATGGATTTGATAAGATCTCTAGACTGTTTCTAATGCTACCACTAGGTGGCAGAGGTTCATAAGATTCGACACTAGAAGAGGCCGGAACAAACATAACTTTAGTTATAGGTTTTCAAAAAAATATAATTTTGAAAAACCCAGTCTAATGGATTAAATTTATTTTCGGCGTTGAAAAAGACGGCCTTCTTAAACTAGAAGGAGGGATATCGAACGCACTTTTTCCACTTCAATGGACTCGCTCACACATAAAATTGATGTGAACTTATCACTTATCGTCCATCAACTTAAGGGACACCCACCACCTGACCTCAATAAACTTAGTAGAGTTGGGTACTTTCACCACATGGAGATGATGGACGGAGCGCTGAAACTTTTCAGAAACAGATCTGGGTTGAATCCATCATCATTCTTTAGCTCACTTCACCACCTCAGTTCCGACCCAGCTATATGTAAATCAGTCTTGCCCCTGTGCCTCATGGGAACAGTCCAGCCCGAACTGCCAAGCCAGGTCTTCCCTGAACCGGAAACAAGCATCCTGGGACCGGTTTCGGGATAACATCCCTCATCAGCCAGGCTGGCTTGAATCCAGTGGCAAAGTGAGCAAGGGACCCACGTCTGGGCATACCCTGCCAACTTAGGGCGAACAAAGCAAACACAAGGAGATGATGGACGGAGCGCTGAAACTTTTCAGATACTCACCCCCAGTCACAGATCTGGGTTGAATCCATCATCATTCTTTAGCTCACTTCACCACCTCAGTTCAGACCCAGCCATATGCAAATCAGTCTTGACCCTGTGCCTCATGGGAACAGTCCAGCCCGAACTGCCAAGCCAGGTCTTCCCTGAACCGGAAACAAGCATCCTGGGACCGGTTTCGGGATAACATCCCTCATCAGCCAGGCTGGCATTTGTCACCCCGAGTGGGACGGGTATGCCCAGACGTGGGTCCCGTGCTCTCCATGCCACTGGAGTCAAGCTATCCTGGCTGAGGAGGGCTGAAAGCCCAAAACCGGTCCTAGGATGCTTGTTTCCAGTCCAGGGAGGACCTGGCCTGGCAGTTCGGGTAGGACTGTTCCCATTGGGCGCAGGGTCAAGACTGATTTGCATATGGCTGGTCCAAACTGGAATGGCATGGTGAGCAAAAAAACGATGGATTTAGGCCCAGATCTTTGTACTGGGGTGAATGTATGACATTGTTCTGCATTCTGTCCATCAATAGTTGTTTTTCCGTTTATACTTTCACCACATGACAGTCTGGATGCCAACAAGGATTAGTTACTTACCTGTAATCCTAGTTCTCTTCCAGGGGTATACTCATCAAAGTCATAAGCACTGAATTATCCCCGCCCATCTGCGGGATCCCGGAGCATATAGAAATATACATATATATATGAGTATGTTGGGGGATCACAAGTGCATAGCACTTCCGCGACATACATATATACATGTATATAAATACATAAATATGCAGCCTAACAAATTCCAATAAGGCAAAATGCCAAAATTACAAAGGTTTTCCCTGTACAGACAATCTCCTATATACACTCTGTAATAGAGAACATACACTGTAATAGTGTTATGCAAGAAAAACCTTTATTTTCAGAAAAGAAAACATGTAATAGCAGGCAGTTGGCCCATAGGCTGCATAGCTGAATAAATATCACCGTACAGTAAAACACTGGCACCTTGCCTTTAAGGCTTCCAAGAACTTGGACACTTTGCCTTTAAGGCCTCCAGGAGACCCTCTGCTCCCATCATGCACCACAGGTGACAGTTAGGTCAGTTCTTTTTGCACGGTGTACTAACTTTTAACAATTACTAAAAAATGCTCGTCCGGGGAGGCGGGAGGGTTGCTTATGACTTTGATGAGTATACCCCTGGAAGAGAACTAGGATTACAGGTAAGTAACTAATCCTTCTCTTCCAGGGGATACTCATCAATAGTCATAAGCACTGAATAGAGTAGCAAGCCCATACCCACTACCTCGCGGACGAGCAAATAGTATTAAAAAACAGATCATCTTAACATGACATTAAGCAAATAAATTCCTCAGTGAGGCTTGTCCCACTTGGGCATCCTCCTGAGCATCTGAATCTAAACAGTAATGGCGAGAGAAAGTATGAACAGACCGCCATGTAGCTGCTTTGCAGATTTCTGCTATAGGGACGTTCCTGAGGAGGGCCGTAGTAGAGGCCTTTCCTCTGGTTGAATGCGCTTTAGGCCTTCCCTGAAGAGACTTATTAGCTAATTGATAGGCTAGAGATATGCAGGAGACTATCCATCTTGAAATAGACCTTTTAGAGGATGCCAATCCTGTATTAATGGGGCCGTAGTTGACAAACAAGCGGTCCGTCTTTCTTATTACCTTGGTCTTATCCAGATAAAACTTCAACACCCTCTTAAGGTCTAACGAGTGTAAGGCCCTTTCAGGAGGTGTAGAAGGATTAGAGAAGAAGGTAGGCAAAGTGATAACCTGATTAATGTGGAAATCTGAAACCACTTTTGGCAGAAAACTTGGATGAGTTCTGAGAACTACCCTATTTGAGTGAAAAACAGTGTAGGGTTCCTTACAACATAATGCTTGTATCTCGCTGACTCTACGAGCCGACGTGATAGCAACCAAAAAAGCCACTTTCCAAGACAAGTGCTGCAAAGAGGACTTGTGTATTGGTTCAAAAGGTGCGCCCATCAGTTTGGTAAGGACCACATTGAGCTCCCAAGGAGGAGAAGGGGCTCGTACTGGTGGGTATACCTTTTTAACCCTTCAAGAAAATCTTTCACCACTGGCATTTTGAAAAAGAAACCTGTGAAGGTGATTTTCTATATGCCGTTATTGCTGCTAAGTGTACCTTGATAGATGTAAACTGCAGGCCCGACTTAGCCAGGTGTAAGAGATACGGCAAAATGACCTGTTCCTGCCCTCTAACTGGGTCATGACCATTATTCAAACACCATAAGTAAAAACGTTTCCACTTGAAAGCGTAGGAAACCCTGGTAGAAGGTCTTTTAGCTTCCTTAAGTATGTTCATACAGTCCGCTGGCAAGTCTAAGTGACCATACTGCAAGACTTCAGGAGCCATGCTGTCAGCCTGAGGGAAGGAAGGTTGGGGTGAAACACTCTCCCCTGGCTCTTGGATAGTAGGTCCGGACGACAAGGCAATCTCTGTTGCGGAACTCGGAAAGTTGTAGAAGATCCGGATACCACCACTGGCGTGGCCACTCCGGAGCGATCAGAATCATCCTGGTGTTGGACTTGTAGAACTTCGTGATCACTGCTGGAATGAGAGGCAGTGGAGGAAAAGCGTAGAGTAAGCTCTGAGACCATTTTATCAACAGAGCATTCCCGCTTGAACCTGGTTGGTGATACCTGGACGCGTAGACGGGGCATTTGGCGTTTGTTGCATCTGCGAACAAGTCTATGTCCGGCACACCCCATCTTTGAAAGATATCCTGAGCCACTTCGGTGTTTAGCACCCAGTCGTGCGCTTCTACGAACTCTCTGCTTAGGAAGTCCGCCTGTACATTTAGGACGCCCGGCACATGGACAGCCGTGATGGTGAGATGCCGTGCCAGAAGCCACTTCCAAATGGCTTGTGCCTCCTGAGACAGAATTCTGGACCTGGTGCCTCCCTGCTTGTTCAGATAAAACATCGTCGTGGTGTTGTCTGTCTGAATCAAGAGGGAGTTGGACTGAAGAGAAGGAAAGAAGGATTTTAGGGCTAGTTGGACAGCCCTCAACTCCAGAAAATTGATATGGTATCCCTTTTCTTTGTCCGACCATAGCCCTTGCACTTGAAGGTGATTCATATGAGAGCCCCAACCTTGCAGGGAGGCGTCTGTCACTATAGTTTGAGTCGGAGTCTCTTGATGGAAGGGAACACCTTTCATTAGATGTGATCGCCTTGTCCACCACACAATGGAGTCCCTGGCAGACTGGGGCAGAGTGATCCGATCCTCCCAGCTGCCCGAAGCTTGCACCCACTGGTCCTCCAGAGCTTGCTGCAGGGGACGCATGTGCAATCTGGCATTGGGAACTATGAAGATGCAGGAAGCCATCGAACCCAGGAGAGAGGACACTTGTCGGACTGTTGGGTGGCGAATCCGCAGGAGTTCTCTGCATTTGATCCTGATTGATGAAAACCTCTCCGCCCGAAGGACACACGCTTGCTTCCGCGGTGTCCAGCGACGACCCTAGGTAGTGAATGTTCTGGGTCGGATTGAGAATCGATTTTTGAAATTGACTCGTAGACCCAACTTGTTCATTAACTGGAGACTGTAGGAGAGATGAGACTGAAGCAGGGAAGGAGTTGCACTCTTCAGAAGCCAGTCGTCCAGATACGGGTAAACAAATATTTTGTGTCTGCGGAGAAAAGCTGCCACCACTGCCATGCACTTTGAAAAAGTCCGTGGGGCTGACTTCAGTCCGAAAGGTAGGACTCGGAACTGGAAGTGACGTAGAACAACCTGAAAACGGAGAAATTTTCGATGTTTTCTGGACACTGGAATGTGGAAATAAGCGTCCTGCAGATCTATGGAGCACATCCAGTCTCCTTGATGTAGATGGGGAAAGATCTGGTGAAGGGCAAGCATTCGAAATTTCTCTTTGCGGATGTATTTGTTCAAGATGCGCAAGTCCAGAATTGGTCTGAATTCTACTGTCGGACCTTTTTTCTGACCAGGAAATATCGAGAGTATATTCCCTGGCGCCTCTGATGAACAGGGACGTATTCTATGGCTTTTTCTGTAGAAGACCGTTTACCTCCTCGTGTAAAATGTGATGACACAAGCGGACTCGTCCTTCTGGAGGAACCGAAGGAGGTGGGATCTTGAACCGTAGCAAGTATCCATCTTGAACAATGTTCAACACCCATTTGTCGATGGTTATGTTTCTCCACTCCTCCAGATGTAATGCGATACTTCCTCCTACCGGAGTGGAACACGTGTCTAGAGGAAGCACTCCTCATTGTTTTGATGGTTGCTTTGAGGTAGAGGCCTGCTGTCTATTGGTCCCTCTTCCTCTTCCTGGTCTCCGTTGGTGGAAGTGAGACCTCTGCTGCTGCTGACCCTGAGCCGACCATTGAGGGGTTTGAACCCTCTGTTGGAACGGGCGTTTATCATAGGGACGGGAGCGCCTACGGAATTCCTTCCGTTTTTCGAGACCCACAGCTTTCACCGTGTCCAGCTCTGCTTTCATCTTTGCCATTTCTTCGTCCGCATGTGGCCCGAAGAGAGAAGACCCGTTGAAAGGCAGGTTGGTTATCTTCCGCTGGACATCGGGTTTGAGGCCAGTCAATCGTAACCAAGCAGAACGCCTCGAACAGATACCATGGGAGTATCCGTGGGCAGCCAGATCAGATGAGTCAGCGGAAGCACTAATCACCTGATTAGCCACTAGACCTCCCTCTTGTAGAATTTCTCTAAAGTCTTGCTGGTCCTCTTTTGGGAGTTTGTCTGCAAAACGTCCCAGTGAATCCCACAAGGATCTATCATACCTCCCCAGCAGAGCGGAGGAACTGGAGACCTTCATGATAGAAGCTGAAGTGTTGCACATCCTTCTACCTAAAGAATCCATCAGTTTACTATCCTTATCCGGAGGCGCTGAGGAGGAAGACATAGCTGAGTGCGTCTTTCTAGCCGCCGCCACAATGATGGAATCCGGAGGAGGATCCGATCTAAGGAACAACGGATCTTGGTCCGGAGCCTTGTACTTTTGGCTATTCGGGAAGGAACAGCTCCCACCGTTGCCGGTGTCAAAAAGTTTGCATAGCAGGTTCGAGAAGGCCTGGGACAAGAGGAAGCAAAGGCCGAGTCGAGGAGCGATGATGAAGAGTCTCAAAAATCACTGAGGAGGTAACAGTCGGGACATACATAGAAATGTTCAGCTTATTCGCTCCTCTACAGAGAACTTCACTAAAAGTGCTGATGTCATCGATTGGAGAAACTCTTGACGGAGGTGTAGCTGTCAAAGTTGGAGAATAGTCTCTGATAGAGGACCTGGTGGAAGAAGACCGGGTGGGAGACCTATGCCGCCTCCTCTTCGGAGAAGAATGATAAGAGCGAGATCTGTCCCTTGATCTAGCATGCAGAGCATGTGAAGATCGTGATCTGCTTGGAGTCCTCCTTCTGGAAGAAAACACAGTCGGTGATCTTGATCTTCTAGGCGTTTTAGGGGATGACAAGCGTGAAGGAGAATAGGTACGGAAAAATCAGACCCCGGGCTACTGAGGGCCCTAGGCTTCCTGCGCCGTGCATCTTCACCAACCACCGGAGAGCCTTCCGGGGAGATCTGGACAATATGCAGTCCTGGAGAAGATCCCGATTTTGATGATAGAGATGCAGCTCTAACCTCATCCGAGGCAACAGCAGGCTCTTTAGCTCTCGACGTCGAGCGCCTCGACGTCGACCTTTGGTTTTCCCTCGACGTCGACTTCTCCCTTGACGTGGGATGATGTCTAGGAGGAGTTAAGGACTTCGCTGCCCTCGACGGCGACCTCACCTCCCTCAAAGGTGTCCTCGACGTCGACCGTCTACTCAGGGACTTCGACGTCGAACGTACTCGCCTCCTCGACGTCAACTAGCTTCGCCGTCTTCGACGCCGACTGGTCTCGCGGCACCCTTGCCGTCGGCAAACTTCTCGACGTCGACCTACGGGGAGGTGACGGAGAGTGCCTTGACGTCGACGGATGTCTCGACGTCGATGGATGTTTTGACGTCGATCGGTCTTTGCCATGGCTATACCTCGAGCCCGAGGTAGCATGCTTCGACGTCAATACCTTTCTCGACGACGGAGACTCACGCCGTCTCGACGTCGGAGATTGTGTCGTTCGCTTCTTCGACGGCGGCAACGACGTCGACGGTGAACAGTCCGGAATCTGCCGTTTCCTCGATGTTGAAGAGGCAGAATGATGTTGGCGTCGATGTTCTTGAAGAGAGGAGGGCTCTTGACACGCAAGGCCACTTCCCAGCCGGGTTTTCCTCTCTCGATCACAGCCTGAAGGCGAATCCTCTCCCTGTCGCGAAGAGTCCTCGTAGAAAACTTACTACAATGGTAACAAGTGTCAGGCTTGTGACTGGAAGGAAGACAAGCGATACACACAGAGTGTGGATCAGAGATGGCCATCTTCTTTCCACAGGATGGACATTTTCGAAAAGAGCTGGCATTCTGACAGAAAAAGTTTGTTAAATTTTGTCAGAGAATGATAATAAAACACTGCCAGCACAGGAAAATCGCAAAAAACTAAAGAAAACAATTCCTGACAGAAAAGTCAGAAAAAACTGTCGAGCTCAAGCTCCAGGATCCTCATAGAAGGAGCCGGAAAAAGAACTGACCTAACTGTCACCTGTGGTGCATGATGGGAGCAGAGGGTCTCCTGGAGGCCTTAAAGGCAAAGTGTCCAAGTTCTTGGAAGCCTTAAAGGCAAGGTGCCAGTGTTTTACTGTACGGTGATATTTATTCAGCTATGCAGCCTATGGGCCAACTGCCTGCTATTACATGTTTTCTTTTCTGAAAATAAAGGTTTTTCTTGCATAACACTATTACAGTGTATGTTCTCTATTACAGAGTGTATATAGGAGATTGTCTGTACAGGGAAAACCTTTGTAATTTTGGCATTTTGCCTTATTGGAATTTGTTAGGCTGCATATTTATGTATTTATATACATGTATATATGTATGTCGCGGAAGTGCTATGCACTTGTGATCCCCCAACATACTCATATATATATGTATATTTCTATATGCTCCGGGATCCCGCAGATGGGCGGGGATAATTCAGTGCTTATGACTATTGATGAGTATCCCCTGGAAGAGAACCCTGCAATACCGGGAGATCAACAACGGATTATATTGCAACAAAAAATGTGCCCACAGACCTCCAAAGTATACATACCCCGTGAACCTCTGCCCACCATTTACAACCCAAACCGTGTTAGACCATGGATGTATGTTTTTGTACGTACCCCCCTCCTCATTCTAACCGTGATTCAGCTATCCACTGTGCACCTTGAGTACTGGGCACAAGTCGCGGACCTTGGCCTATACCTTCCTACAACAAGTGAAAACTTACCTTGGAGTCAGTCTTTAGTGGGCAGCATCCGCTGTAGTTTATTTTACTACCGTCGTCACTGGGCATCAGGTACTACTGAATTTCAAATAGACAACCATGCCAATCTTAATTATAAACAGCTTTATTAGAGGTATTTTATACATGGCAGATAACATGCCATTTAAGGAACACATGCATGATCTCCATCAACAATATTTAGCTAACAGCAAATCAGGATACATCGCATCATACAGCAACGTGAAAATGATTCCACTAAGGGCTTCAGTCGTTAGAATGTTTACGGGATGATAGTCACCTTGGTACATGTATGTATGTTTTGGTATTTATATAGTGCGAACCTAGCTAGGGAGTAACAGAGTGCTGCACGTTACTAGAGGGGAATGTTAGACAATCTACAAGACTGTCCACATAAAATGAGGACATGCACAAATACAATTGACACATTACATTGCACATTTTTGGCACAGGGAGATTAAGTGATTTGCCCTGTCGAGTCAGGCACCGAGGCTGGTATTCGAATCTGTGGTCACACGTTGCAAAAATCGCCAGCTCTAGCCTAGTCCACATCTCCCTGCATGGTTGCTTCCATTAATGAGTTCAGCCCATTCCGTTTAGCCAATCATACACATGGGGTGGCTCCAGAGGCCTCCAGTGCTTCACTAACCCTTTTGGCCAACAAAAAAGCCAATGTTAAATCTGACTTGAGCCCCATGGGTGTGGCCATCAGAGGAGCAACATTGTTAGGGACAGATCAATTCTCCAAATCAGCATGTCAGATAGGATGCGACTGCAATCCTGACACTGGACCAGCCTACAACCAGAGACTATAAATATAGTTCCCAATCTGTGTATGGCATCAAGGACAGTTGAACGAATGACTCCCACAAATGCTTGGGTGTTAATATATCCAATGAAAATATTTAAACTAATCTAAAAGCAGACTGGACGAAACTGCTATTGTTCTTGCTACCATCTTTGCCTCTCTATATTCCTCAACAACCAGCACATCTACGTCACTCTTCCAGGGTACATGCGAGTCTATAAAAAAAATGTGCGCATTATAAGGGTTTGACAAACTTGGGGTGCACTATTTGCTTCCAGCCTATCTATGGTCAATTTAACCTCCACGGAGCTGAACTCCGAAAGGAACAATAGGGATACTCAATTTGTGTCAAGTGTCTCTCCCAGGTGGAGGTACAAATAGAACTGGGATTTATGCAAGTCAAAGTCCAGCAAATGGTTGCACATGGTATCCCGCTTAGACAACCGCCAAATGCAATGTTATGTTGTGTTCACTGAATTTGATATCAAGCACAAATCACACCGGGAGGGGTATCTCGGCGCTGGAGCAGATCGCAGGCAGGAGAAACGCAGAGTTAGAAAAGCACTGTATTGAGCATTTTTCTGAATTTGATGTGGTCTGCGCACGTACGGATGTGGCAAGGCAGTTCATTCCAGTAGGAGGGGGCCAGGTGGGAAAAAGACCTACACCGCGCTGTTAACCTTCTGACGCGTCGGACAGTGAGCAAGACTATCATTGGATCTCAAAAGCCAGACCGGACAGTAGTATTTGAGCTTCTGGTTGAGGTGCCTGGGGCCTTTCCCCATTAGCGACTAGTGCGTGAGGCAGTAGATTTCAGAGATTATTCTTTTCCATATAGGCAACCAATGTAAGAATCTCAGAAGAGGGGTGGAAGCGGTACAAGAGGAAAGATTGCAAATGAGACAGCTGCTGTGTTTTGCACAACTAGAAGTTTAGAAAGTAATGTCATTAGATGAAGCGAGTAAAGCGTTGCCATTGTCTAATCTGGTATAATGAGAGCCTTCACCAAGGTTTTCCTCGCTGAGAGAGGAAACAGCATGATCTTGTTTTTTCCTGCATTCAACTGTAGGCAGTTGGTGGACATCCAGGCTGCAATTGCTTTCATCCTGGTCGCTAAATGTTGTTTTGCTTAGACAAGGTCTTTGTCAAAGGAGATGACCAACTGCAGGTCATCAGCAAAGGACAGAATTCAAATCTGAAAGATTTGACAATATTGGCACGGGGGGGGGCAACATATATGCTAAAAAGAGCAGGGCCTAAAGAGCCATGGGGCACCCACTTGTATATCAGCTAGCATGGTGCGGGATTTGAAAGAGCCCCAAGTGATGGGTTGGGTTCTGTTGTTAAGTCAGTCACACAACCATTGTTGGGCTGTCCAGTAGACTACAATTTCGTACAACCTTTGGAGCAGCCTGGGATGGGACACAGTAGTGTCAAACGCTGTGAATAAATCCAACAGCACAAGTATAGATGGCGTATCAGCATCGAGAGCTAGACTTATGTGATCTGTGATCCGCCACTAAGGCAGTCTCTTGCTACTGAGACACAGTGGACGTAATCAACTCAGACCTCTTGCTTCCATATCTATGCTGACAATATTAAGCTAATTATTAGTCTTGAACAGAACATACCATTGGAGACTATTCCAACCCTGCCAGGAGAGCCTGGGAGCAAACGAGAAGCCATTGGGTCAAGTTAACCTCAGATAAAACCGAGGTCTTGCTAGTGGGGAGAAAACACAAAACACAGGTTTGAACTGTAGTGACGTAGTGAGATGGAATTATGCCATTCACCTGTTAATATTATCCAAAATCTAGAAGTTGGACTGACTTTAGACCTTTTTTAAAACCTGGCTTGGGTTTTAACCCCCCCCCAACAATTTCCGGGCGACTGCTTACTAGAGCATCTTTGAGTAGTGGTGCTTGTCTGAAAAATATTTGTGGCCACCTATGTATGAAGGAACATATTACAGGATCAGACTTTACTATTGGCCAGTTTTTTCTTAGTAAGGCCATCATCTCCTTGTGTACTGTAAGTTGTTGTGAATCTCGTATTTTTGTGGTTGGTTGCGGCTTTCTGCTTTTTGATATGTTTAGGGAACAAAATTGTCTTCCTATCCAATCACGGCCTTGGTTTCAGAAAGCTTACTCAGGTAGACGGTACTGAAAAAGCTACTTACCCTTGGCAACTCCTTATGTGGTAGAGACTATCTGGCTGCAGATTACTTACCTTAGAATTATCTCCAGGCGTCAGACTGGATCCGTACATTTTTTGTGAGCAGTAGCGCTGCGTGCTGGTAAGTGGAGTTGTTTGGCTCCGTGTGGAGTTGTCGGCCATGCCGGTAGGGACGTGTGCAGTGCCTATATAGGCACCACCCCAGTTCACTGACATCAGTTTCTTTTCATGACTTTTCACGCCAGGAGTACGGCGCCACAAAGAACACGGACTACTGGTGTGGAAAACTAGGGCCCTGAAAGGGAAATAGACCTGTCCCTAGAAATCAGTTAGCAGAGCAGTGACGATGGGTGGGTCGGTAAGGAATCTGCCGCCAGATAAGAGTCTACCAGATAAGGAGTTACCGAGGGTAAGTAACTTGTTCATCTGATAGATACTTCTAGATGGTGATTCCTTACCTTAGAATAGATACCCAAGCAATACCTCCCCAGAAGTGGGCTTGTAAAACAATTTCGCACCAAAAAGTCCTGTAGGATCGAATGAGCAAAGAGCCCATCCTGTTGGACCAGATTGTCCAGGCAACAGTGTTTTGTGAATGCATGCAGAGAGGCCATGTTGCTGCCTGGCAGATGCCCAGGCCCGGGACTCCAAGTGCTAAAGCATGGGTCACAGCCTTTGATCTGGTGGAAGGAGCACCCCAAATCCCCTGGGGGTTGTTTCTTGGCCAATGTATAGCAGAGTTTAATGCAGAGCATGATCCATCAGGATATGTTCCGCTTCTGTACGGCCTTCCCCTTCTTGGTTCAAACATACCTCACGAAGAATTGGTCGTCCACCTGGAACTCTTTAGTGCGATCAAGGTAGAACAGTGGCGCTCTTTTAAAGTCCAGCCGATGGAGTCACTCCTCTTCCTTACAGGGATGCGGTGGAGCGAAAAGGTAGGCAGGGTGATGGATTGGCCTACATTAAAGGAGTGACCACTTTCGGAAAAAATAAAGCTCTGGTGAAAAGGACAAGCTTGTCAAGGTGATGTTGAGGTACAGAGGCTTAGATGACAAACCTGGAGCTCACTGACCCAGCAGGCAGATGTTAAGGCCACCAGAGAGGCTGTTTTGACTGTTAGGAGCCTGATAGGACAGTAGTGTAGGGGCTCGAAGAGAGCGCACATGAGAAAGGTAAGCACAAAATTTAGGCCCCACTGAGGCATGATAAAAGGGAAGGAGGAGCCATGGTGGAGACCTTTCAAAACCCCATGTACCACGGGATTTGAATAGAGGTGGCTAATCTGGCCACCGCAGAAAGGCAGAGATGGCAGAAAGATAACCCTTTTGTCGTGTAGTTTCTACCAATCCGTAGGATCTGCGCATTGTTTGGACAACATAAACTAAGGGCTTGGCGTCTAGACTGATTCCAAACACCCCCCACAGGGTATGTTGGCCTATAGACCAGCTAGCTCACAAGGCCACTGTAAGCCCCCCTAACCTATCAGGGAGTGAATAATTTCTGGCAACCACTGAACACGACAACCCTGTCCCCTCAGGGATAGTGGAAACAGTACAGAACTTTTCGCTAAAGTCACTTGTGCTCACTTATTCTCAGAGAAATATACAGAGAATACACAGTGGGACATTTTCAATAATATTTATTGAACCAATGTTATTCTTGCATAAAATAAGTGTGCTGCAATGATTAGTAGACAGAAGCAGATAAACGTGATTACAAGCACCAAAAGCGTAAATAGTAGGTAGAGTTCTACCATGGTGCTAAAACAATGTATATATGCAGGCATAAAAAACAAGGCAGTAATCGCTAGTACTCCTCTGATGCGGACCCTACTCTGAGTGTACCTTGAGTGTGTGAAGGTGTAAAGCCTAGAATCCCCCCCAAGGGACGAACCAACCCCATTACCTGATGGGATAGAGTGAATGACTGAGTATTGGTCACGAACTGGACAACCCTCACGAGATGTCAGACCGCTGCGTGCTGATTTCTCAGCATGCAAGGACGTTCGGTGTCTGCGGAAGAGCCTCCTCTACTAATCTATCAGGATGCTCATCTTTTATAGTAGTAAGCAACCTTGCGATGTGCGAATAGATTAGTGATGTAATGGATATGTAGAGCCCCCTGACGCCCTGTGGATGAAGATTGTGATGGCATTTGTACATAGTGCGAAATGAGACTTTGTACATTATGTTCAGGGCGTTGCAATAATGTTGTGCAAAGCTATATGTGTAAACAAGCTTAGTTTCAGAGAAACTAATCCAACATTGTTGTGCACGCAAATAAGTGCAAAAGGTCACAGCTGAAAACATTATTTGTGAGGGCAATGCAAGAAATAAGCTGCCTCCCTACATGGGCCTTACTCTGGAATATAACACTGTATGGTGTCCAAAGCAGAACCCTGCTGGGCAGGAGAAAGGGACGCAGAAAGAGGGTCAACCTGTTTCTCTGCACACCATGCCACAAACTTGCTCCAACAGCAGGCGTATACTGTCTTGGCAGAGGGATGCCTGGCTGCCAAGAGAACATAGCAAGCTTCGGGCTGAAGGTCAAAAGCTGTCAACTATCGCCGCTCAATCTTCACACAAAGTCACCCTTAACACTGCGACAGAAGATCCTCCCAAAGGGGCAGCCTGATCGCAGGACCAATGGCCATGCTCAACGGCTCAGGAAGCCAAATTCTCCGAGCCCAATTCGGTGCAACAAGGATGACGTGGACCCAGTCATTCCTGATCTTCTTGAGAACTCTGGGCAGGAGTGGTATGGGTGTAAAGGCATAAAGCCCTGAGCTCCATTCGAGACGAAGAGTCTCCAAGCGAGAGCTGCCTTGGAAACTCCAGCGCGCAAAACTGCTGACACTGCATGTTCTCAGCACATTGTGAACTGCAGGTAATGTCTATAAAAAGCAGGACGGTGATATGGAAATAAGCGTCCTGCAAGTCCAGTGCTAGCAGCCAGTCTCTGGGATCCGGGCCGGACAAAACCTGAGCCAACGTGAGGCTTTTGAACTTCTCTTTCCAGAAGAAGTTATTTAGAGGGCGCATGTCTAAGATGGGACGGAGGCCTCCATTCTTCATCAGTACCAGAAAGCAGCGTGAATAACAAACATGCTCTCGCTCTCTAGCACAGGCACCTCTCAAAGGCCCCCTTGGACACGAAGGCCTGAACTTCCTGGCGGAGTAAAGCGAGATGGTCCTCTGTCAGTCTTAGGATGGTGGCAAGGGCTGTCCAGGAATGGTAGTGCGTATCCCTTCTGCACTATCTGGAGCACCAATCGGTCTGATGTGATGCTGACCATTGGGACAAGTGATGTTTGATCCTTCTCCCCACAGGGTGCGTGTGTCAGTTGGAGGGCACACAAAAGAGGCTTAGATGCTACAGAGGCCAGGGGAGCGGGGGACTGGGCAACTCTCTGCGTATGGTTCCTGCATCCTCTTTAGGCTCTGCTTTCCCTTCCCCGAAAGGACTGGGCTGGCTGTTGCGCCAGGTAGGATCCATCATGTGGATGCCCAAAATTGCTGCGGTAGGGACAAAAGGACTGGTGCGGCCGGGTCGAAAGGAAGAGGGCCAAAGATCGGGGCTTGGGTGACTCTGCTCTCGAAAGCACTCGAGCACCGCATTGGCCTTCTTGCCGAACAGGCAGGCCTAAAAGTGTATGGCAATCAAGAATGGCTGAATATCAAATGAGAACCCACTTGAGCATAAACAAGTGTGGCGGCGAAGCATCACTATAGAGGCCATAGCCCTACTAATGGAGTCCATGGTGTCCATCCCACACAATAGGACTCACTTAGCTGCTTCCCAGTAAAGCCTGGTTGAGAATGGCATGGCCACCTCAGGCAGCTTGAGAAGCAGTGCACGACCGAATCCCACAATGCATGGGAATAGTGGCATGAGGCGTTTACCAACCCTAATGCAAGGCTGGCGAAAAAAAAGGATGCGCTTCCCGTAAGTATCCAGCCTCTTGGATTCCCTATCCAATGGTGAGGTAGGGAACACGCTCAGGGTGATTTTGGCTGTGGAGGTCTGAACCATCAGGTTCTCTGGGGAGGAGTGCTGGGAAAGGAAGACAGCGGGTGGAGTGCGGAAGTGGGACCTAGAAGCACAAGGTCGAATGGGTGAAGCCGAAGAACACTTCGACAACTTCTTCTGTATGAGGGAACAACTCCTGGACAGGACTCGAGAGACGACAGGAACGGGAACAGGGAACCTTCTGCCGCACCCCCAGAAGCTTCATCGCCCGTGCACTGATCGCCTTTCGGTGCATGGATTTTCACTTCGCACAGGCCTTGGGGTGGTGCCCAAACCCCAGGCTACAGAGACAAACCAAGGAAGGGATCCAACACAGACATCAACACCGACATCTGACTGACAATTCCCACAAGGCTAGAAACCAGATTGTTTTGGCATGTCCCTAGCACACTGGGATCAACCTAAAACAAGCATTGGCATAGCCAATAGGTCTCGCCTTTGGGACCTTATAAGTGTTTAGCCATGCAACAGTTAATGTTGTTGCACCAAGGATATTGTGCTGCATAACTAAATACTTATAAGGTCCCAAAAGCGAGACCTGTTGGCTATGCCAATGCTTGTTTTTAAGATTGGTGACAAAAATTTGCGGGCGAGCGGAGGGGGCAGGACAAAAGGAATAGAGAGGACATGGAATTGCAGACATTAGGTAGTGGATACTGCGAACTCAGCCAGCTGTATGGAACGCAGTCATTCGACCAATGACACAAGGCAGGGGAATAGCCTCTGCGATAGGGGCAGACGCAGGCACTGTCATTACATTGGCAAATACAGGGATGGTGGAAATACGGGCACTGGCAGAGAAGGGACCCAGACGCAGGAAGATAGCTTAGATTCAGACACTTTCGTCATAGCATTCAGGCACTAGGGCAGGAAGCCTTGAATATGAGGGCAGGGATATCCATGGGCGCACAGACTCTACAACACGAGTCAAGTACGCTTAGGTTTATTTCGTTATTAATTAGTAGTCTAGTGGAAGGACTCCATTAATTAGTCCAGCTAATTAAAGTCATACTTAAAATTACATGGTTAGGGAAGCACTCTACTACGAGAATGCGATCGCGATCCCTCTTGGCAAATGCGCAGAATTGTGGGACCCCATCACTAGAAGAAAATGGTCGTGCTGCCTCCTATCAAACGTGCAGAGTGGTGAGGTGTGTTCAATCTAGTGAGAGATGGAACAGTGCATGTTCCTGCTAAGTATGCCCGGTATGGGTGGTGCTGGTATGGGTGGGCTCCGTCGATATTGCTACTTGTTGCTGTAATAAAGACAGTGGAAAACCTACCTGGCTTTTGTGTGCAATTCCTCTTGCAATTGTCAGCGCTGTGTTTCCCCTTCACGCAACACAGAGCAGGAAATGTGGCATTGTGTGACAGCTTAGTGAAATTGCTAGCAATGGGCAGCACTGTCAAACCCCAGATGTAAAAAGTTAAGAATATACAATAAAAGTGGAGTGGTTGGCTGCACATAAAATTGGTGAATATCCACTTTCATAACGTATGATATTGAAGTGACTCTAGAGGGCAGCACACACATCTTCAAATTACTGTCCTCTAAATGAGTTGGTCACAGTTTTTGCTAGTGTATAAAAGTAATGGGCGGCC
Source organism: Calotriton arnoldi (assembly GCA_963921515.1). Taxonomy (NCBI): domain Eukaryota; kingdom Metazoa; phylum Chordata; class Amphibia; order Caudata; family Salamandridae; genus Calotriton; species Calotriton arnoldi. The sequence goes on from CAWUFW010017592.1 coordinate 146,883, forward strand.
TTTACTTCATCAAAACAATGCACTTTCTGCTTGTTTTATTACTCTCGGGCAGTATTTACTAAACTGAAAATCGAGAAATCCACACAGTAGTTTGTCACAGAAAGTACAATCATTGCGGTCACCGAGTCACGGTCGGTTTATCTTTCGAACACCCGTGCTGTTTGCTAGAAAGAGAAGATAAGAAAGCCTGCCGCTGGGCTCACCTCTCCCTCGGGGGTCCTGGAATGTGATCAAACCTCATGTGCGAGTATTTCACATAACCGCAGAAAACCAGGAAGACTAGGACTGCCACGGCCAAAACAGTGAGCAACAGCCAGGAAATAACGCTCCATGCGTTCATGTTCTCAACCTGGCTGGTACTTTTACTTTACTATGGCGAGGGAAAACAGACTCAGGAAGGGCTATCGCTTTCTGAAAAGAGAAATGGAGCCTGGGTAAACAAGCCAAACGATTGGGTGGAGGCGGGAGGAAGCTCGGGATGCCATCCAATTAGAATGTGCAGAAAAAAGTCGCGCTTTACAATGAAAACAGTAGCGGTGTGATTTACCAAACTGAATCAGATTCCAGCATTACAACAGGGAAGACCGAGCAATTAATCTCTAAAGTTCTTTATTAAAAATCAAGCAACGACAAATACAATAGGTTTGGCTTATAAGTTAAGGCAATGCTTTATTAATTGTATGTATGGATGATTGAGTAAATGAGATTGACTCTGCATGGATGAATGAGAGTGCATAGACAGATGGATGGTCCGTGGATGTGTGTGCGTGGAAAGATAGATATGGGCGGGAGGACTGTGTGGGTCTCATGTTGGGGCAGTGAGTAGAACAGCGAGGAAGAAGGGACAGGATATTTGCTAAATGTTTCTGTAAGTCCATGTGTGCAGCACATTCGCTCTGTTTTAAGGGCCCAAACCTCTCTCAGGATCTAGGCACCATTTAAGTTTCTGTCAGGCATACTTGCAATAAACTGGCGGAGTGCGGTGTAGCTCCAAAATTGCTAACACCACACTCCGTCAGTTTAAACAAGCAAGTGGATAACTTCTCTTGCACCAAGTCAAAATTGGGGGGTTATCCGCCAAAACCACTTGCCAATGAATTTTAACTCTGCCCCAGTGTAAACATAGAACGGTGATGAAATTCCTTTATTATGTTGATCCCGCTATCCTGTTTTCACCAGAAAAATCAGTCTTAAGAACCATATGGGAGAATTTGGACAGTGCTTACCGGAGGAAGGTGTCCATCCATACCCTAGTATATCAGGAATCTGCGTTCCTTATCCGAGAACGGGGATCATGCTGGAACATCAACAGCAACAAGCGCTGAAACACAAACGCGGCCCCGCGGCCGCGAAAGTGAAACAGTATTGGGCTACTGGGCTAACAAGTGGGAGGGGTGGGGGGGGGGGGAGGGAGTGCGAGAGAACACACAGCGATTCCCTTGCGGGAGCGAGCAAACATATGTTGCCAAAGCTCGCTCCCGCAAGGGAATGCATAGCGTGCACGCATTGCCATTGAAAGCAATGCAATGCGTGCACGTTTTGGCTGAAAAGCCGAGCGATTTCTATAGGTCTTTTCCTAAGCAGCGCATGCGCGCTGCGTAGGCGAGACCTAAAAAGATATATATGAGAAAAAGTGGTTGAGGTAGCTATACGGATCCAGGTTGTTGGGGCACAAAAGAAAGGAACAGATTTCAGCACGCCAGGGTGGTGCTTATGAAGGCACTGTGGCATCAGTTCCGAAGCGGACGGAATCAACGTGGAGCCGATCGACGCCACATACCGGTGCGCAGCTGTGCTGCTCAAGATTTTCTGGATACAGTCTGATGCCTGGGGGATATTTTACGGTGAGGAATCTGTTGTAAGAAGCCTATCAGATAAATGATTCTCATCTCGTAAAGACTACAAGAAGCTACAAACATAGCACCCATTCTTCTGCAGCCTGATTTTTGTGGAATAATTTAACGGACTGAACAATTAAGACCTCTTCTTAGAAAGTGCTCTACGCTTTGAAAGCTAAATGATTTGGCCATGGACGGCACTACTACTTTAATCAAGAATAAAGTTGACTAAGTGATGTCTGAGTATAAGGGCCCAAGAATATCCAAAGAGAGAAGACAATAGGGGTAGGAATAGAATAGACCACCCATCCCTTCCACAGGATTATCTTTTACATAAACGCAGGGTCCAAGGTTCCTAGTGTACTATTCACATGACAATCCACTCCTAATATTGACATTTTGGCACATCAGATATGCTTTCCACTGCAAGCAAGTAGTGTTGCGTGGCTATGATTCGTCTAACAGTTGGTGGTGTTAGAGTCTTCTAGTGGAGTACAGGGCATGTTTACCTGAACCTCACTAGGGGTTTACCCACTGTCCCGGGCAATTTCATGGAGTAAGTCCTACCTGGACTCCCTCATTACCCCGGAGTATATACTGTGTGTGCTTGCATACAGTTGAGTTGGGGATCCCAGGTTTGGGTGAGTATGAATCCCTTAGTTTGTACGGTGTGTATGAAACTCATTAGATTGTAGGATGCATCATAAGGTTAGTGGTAAAGAGATTGTGGTCTAGCCAGTCAGCATGTCCCTCTGCACTGTTTCTTTCAAATCCCTTCTCCTTCCTATGAATTCAATGGAAAGCCAAACACATTTGTCTGGCTTTCAGTATGCATTCCAAGTAAAGTAGAGTATACTTAATGTTGGCTTGTATGTTGTACAGTGAAGTACATGTATGCTTCTTGGAGGGGGTGCTTTGTACAAACTGAGGCGCTGGGTGAAGGTAATCAGACATGTACCCCTGATGAAAAGTTGCGCCAACATTGTTTTATGATAATTTGGCTTTTGAATGCTATGTTAAAAATAGGTGCCAAACTACATCGTTTTTAATGTGTTTTATATTTTGTACTTCATTCTTATGACTATTTGTTAAACTTCTGTTTATAAATAAATACATAAATGAAGACCCTTTTGTACACTGGCTGGAACTACGAACCAGTTCCAGCAGATCAAGATGTAATCCGAGAGATAAGGGGAATTGTAAAAATACGTAGGCTTAATGGTCTAATTAAAATTGCACACAACTCTTAGAAAAGACAGGGCTATGACCCCATCCACGTATCCTGTGCTTTCGAGATACTATTGCCCAGCAATACACATGTGACAAAGTAAGATAGTCATAACCTAACAGTTGCAATAGCTATGTGGTTACTTGAAAGAAAAATGCATTCTGCAAGCCCCTCCAACCCTAAAACAAAAACGTTTAGGGCAAACAATGAATTTCATCGGACCCTTGGAAATGCAAACTGTAACAAGCATTGATCTTTTCATTTATAGCTGCTGTGCACACCGCTGTAGATAAAGGCACAGTCTAGAGGAAGAATCCATGGAATTCTTCCATTAAAGGCTTCAGACTGCATTCAAGGAACTTTGGAGCGAATATATTCTATTGAGCCCTTCTGAAAAAGTGTTAGACTGCCTTGTATTATGAAAACCGGTCTTAAACTGCTATTCTGAGATACTGTGTGCCTTCATCAATGTGATTGGCGTAGAGATATTAAGTCACGCCAAGACAGGAGACAGTGCTCAAAGTCTTAGCCCCACCTGAAAATACACATCCGCAAACTCGATTAAGCCCTAAAGACCTGAGATCGAGGTTTGACCGTGCAAAAGTCAGCCCATGATGTAGCTGATCACAACTGAAAGCATGTGAATTGCAGATGCGAGACACATGATCATACAAAGGGGCACCTTTTAAAGTGGCTCATCACAGCTGAGCCCCTACCCTCGAACAGTCAGGAGGCCTGTATGATCCTGCAACTGGAACCACAGGTGGTGCACTGTCACAGCTGTGAGCTCCTGCGACCACAGTTGTTTGAAAGCCAACATCAGACACAAAGTCTGCAAAGAAGATTTTGGCTCCCCTGCACCTCCACAACATTCCCTGAGCCTGAGGGATTCTCTGCTAGCAGCACTCTGAAACACTTTCAATTTGCATAGCCTGTAGAGTGGGGGTCACATGACTTGCACTGCCACAAGCCACTCCTACTTCATATGGTCTACCTAATGCCTGAGCACCACCAACTGCAGTTCCCCTAACTCTACAGACCCAGTGGCTCCAACAATAACAAGCATTGGCATAGCCAATAGGTCTCGCCTTTGGGGCCTTATAAGTGTTTAGCCAGAGCTATTGACTTTGCCAATGTCTTCAAGCTGTGCTGTAGAGAAGTGTGGCTGTTGTGCGGCATGCTGAAAAGTTATAATAAAAAAGTGTCAGAAGCATTTTTGTTACTTTATATATGACCAAGAAGGCATTATGTAAAACTGAACGACCATATTAAAAAAAGTATTTACAATAAAACATTTCCTCAGTTTTCTTTTGTTCTTGCAATGCTGGCAACTTGTTTCTGCCTATTGCAATGGTTGTTTGTTAAAGCTTTTTTTTTTTTGAGGGGGCATAAACAATCGGAGGGTGAAGGTTGGGAACTAGTACCTGTATTATAACACTAGCAGCGGCCAGACGCTAAGGGAGAATCAACAGATGCCAGATTCCGAGAGCAGGCTGAGGTGGTGCTGAGTGATGCTGAGGTGGTAGTGGTGGTGACTGTTGCGGAGACGATGCTGAGGCGGCGCCGAGCGATGCTGCCGCGGCCCCGAGCGATGCTGCCGCGGCCCCGAGCGATGCTGCCGCGGCCCCGAGCGATGGTGTGATGGCGCTGAGAGATGGTGTGATGGCGCTGAGAGATGGTGTGATGGCGCTGAGAGATGGTGTGATGGCGCTGAGAGATGGTGTGATGGCGCTGAGAGATGGTGTGATGGCGCTGAGAGATGGTGTGATGGCGCTGAGAGATGGTGTGATGGCGCTGAGAGATGGTGTGATGGCGCTGAGAGATGGTGTGATGGCGTTGAGAGATGGTGTGATGGCGTTGAGAGATGGTGTGATGGCGTTGAGAGATGGTGTGATGGCGTTGAGAGATGGTGTGATGGCGTTGAGAGATGGTGTGATGGCGTTGAGAGATGGTGTGATGGCGTTGAGAGATGGTGTGATGGCGTTGAGAGATGGTGTGATGGCGTTGAGAGATGGTGTGATGGCGTTGAGAGATGGTGTGATGGCGTTGAGAGATGGTGTGATGGCGTTGAGAGATGTTGTGATGGCGTTGAGAGATGTTGTGATGGCGTTGAGAGATGTTGTGATGGCGTTGAGAGATGTTGTGATGGCGTTGAGAGATGTTGTGATGGCGTTGAGAGATGTTGTGATGGCGTTGAGAGATGTTGTGATGGCGTTGAGAGATGTTGTGATGGCGTTGAGAGATGTTGTGATGGCGTTGAGAGATGTTGTGTTGGTGCTGAGTGATGCTGTGCTGGCTCTGATTGATGCTGTGGTTGCGCTGAGTGATGCTGTGGTGTTGCCGAGTGAGAGATAGAGTGAAGATATAATGCCCAATTAGAGAGGGTGGTGAGAGAGAAAGAGAGAAAGGGTGTACATAGAATAAAGAGTGGAGCGGGATAGAGAGAGAGAAAGAAGGGGAGAGAGAGTGAAGGAAGGAGTTTGAAAGAGAAACAGATAAAGGGGTGAGAGAGAATGAAAGGCTAAAAAAGATAGAGGGGAGAGTTAATTAAGTAGAGAGAATTAGAGAGGGGAGAGAGAAGGAGAGAGACAATAAGAGTGGGGTGTGTGGAGTTTAAATAGAGTGAAGAAGTGACGCAGAAAAAGTAACCTTAAATATAGCTTTGTGCGAATAAATATATTTTTTTAAAAACAGTGAGAGACAAAAATACTGGTAATTAGGCTGTGACTCCCAATATAAAACAAATAGCGATATAAGGTGAAATCAACCCACCGAAGCAATATTTCTAACTAGACAAAAAAAAGCTTGCATTTCAATGCTAATCGCTGTTGTTTTTCATGTGACTGTAGTCCAGGGCCCTGAGTTGGTAATGTGAGCTGCTGCTGCGATTGAAACATCAGAGTCCAGAGAGTTAATGAGCCATGACGAGGAAATGAGGAAGAGATAGGAAACCCAGATGCCAGCTGCGCGTGCACGCCATCGTGAACTCAAGCTGGTCGCCAGCCGAAAGCCAGTGTTTGCACTTCCAAAACCCGCTTACTAAAACTCTCGGCCAGACCAGCGCAAGCGCTGGTGCAGGCCGAGACCTAAAAAGGTACAACACCAACACAACTGAATTGTTACAGTCACACTGTACATAGCAGCTAGCAAACGGAAACATATTTTTGCGACTCAACTCCGCCTACAACGTTAGTCCAATTAGGCTCTTAACTCCACCCTAGGAACCTCGACTTACACTCCAGAGAAATCCCCCAAAACGACCTAAGTCCTTTAGAAAGTAGTCCCTTGGCACTGTTTAGATAGATCTACCAAAATGTAAATTTTTTCGCTTATTCTGTGTCCAGCAAATTTAACAGTTTTGTTTTTAAAAAGCCCTTTAATGGGATTCTTACACACTTTAAGCCTTTTCAGTACCATTAGTAAGTGTATTTTAACTCACAATGTAATCAGTCCGATGAACAAAATCCCAGTAGATGTAGGCTCAAGCGTGTTCGGTTATTAGGTGTGTAAATATCCGCGCAAATAAAACCCTTAGCCATGAATGGTCGCCGCCCCCTCCCCGTACACTGGCCCAGGCCCCGCTCTGAACTCTGCCGGGCAGTTAATCACTCTCTAAGAGACGGGGTGAGTGAATGGTGTCGCAGGGACAGCTGGGCAGGAAGGGGGCGCAAGGCGAACAAAGCGGGCAGAGACTGGGAGGGAGAAATGGTGAGGGGTGGAGGTGGGGGGTGAGAGAATGAGTCTACCACAGAGAGCGCCGCAGGGACAGAGCGTCGCACGGACGTTAACAGCTAGAAAGAGGGCTGGGCGAGAGCAGGGGGGCGCAGCCTAAGTAAGGTGGGGTGGGCAGCAGGCCTCTGGTAGGGAGGCATAGTACAGGAACCAAGGAAGTGCGAAACGGAAGAGTTAGTGGGAGGAGAGAAACCAGAAACAAGAAGGCCACTGGGAGCAATTAACTAGATGCATTGTTTGCGTCTATTTTGGATAATTCACTCACGTTCTACGGCCTGCTCCCCCTCCCAGCAGAATTGGTTCAAACACAAATTGGCAATGAGCACATTGATTCGAAGGGAGAAGGCAGCAAAAGGCAACAACAGTGCAGACCGAGAGTAAGCAAGGGTTAAAGCAAGAGGCAATCTAGAGACTGTGTTAAATTAAATTAATAGGTAGAAAATGGACAGTTGGAAATGGTCAGGATATTCTTACTTTAGGTTATGTGCGCTCATTGCCTGTCCATTTGTAGCTTGCTGGAGATCTGCCTTCAACATTACAGAGTCGCAACTGAAGCTTTGCTTTATATCTCTTACATGTTTGCAATATTAATCCTCCAGCTCAGAAATGAACACCTCAACCTGGAAGCGATGTCACGAACTGCTTCCGGGGATGTTTCGTCACCTCCCGTTTGAAAGAATACTCGCTCACAAAAGCACCATGATACTCGACACTCACTGCTGTATGCTAAACTTCTCAAACCCGGTGCTGCGGTTTGCCATTTTTGAGCAAACACACACTATACTGACGCCATTTAGTTCAAAGATTACTGTGGCAATAATTAAGCGCTATCTATAATTTACATGCCAACCCTCCAGGTTTATGAGGGGTACCACCGATTTTTGCTAGGTGAAAATGTCAATACATTAGCTGTGTGCATCGAGTTTTTTGTTGTTTGCAAAGCAAGATAACAAGAATATCGATTTCTCTGGTTATTTTTCCTAAATCTTCCTGTTATGCCTTTTCAGTCTTTGGCATGTATGCTATAATACGCCTGAAATGAACATAGATTGACAGGCTAAACTCATCGCGTCTCATACTTGCGAGATGTGATGACAAAATAAACAAGGGAGACCGAGAAGCGCGCGCGCGCCTCGCGCTAAAAGTAACAAGAGAAGACGCGCGGCCAAGAAACGCGCTCTCTGGTGAGGGAGGGGGAGGAGTGGTGAGGGAGGGGGAGGAGGGAGGGGGAGGAAAGGCAGATGGCGCCTCGCCAGCGATGCGAGGAATGCATGGCAGCTGCGCGCGTGCACGCTCTCGCGAACGCAAGCTGGTCGCCAGCAAAAGCCACCGTTTGCATTTCCAAAACCCGCTTACTAAAACTCTCGCCAGAGCAGCGCATGCGCTGGCTCAGGCGAGACCTAAAAAGCAGGCTTTGTGCTAAGATAAACATCAAGTGACAAGTATACAATTGTAATCATAATGTTATAAACACCTCCACCCAACACAGAACAAATAGTGGTAGAAACCTATATTCTGAGAAAACACTACGTGGACTCTTGTTTTCTTAAGGTCACTGCACGAGTTCTCAATAACACTGCTTCAACAATCTATTGTGGGAGATACTGTGCTATCTCACGGATGTTCTCCCCTCAGACCAAGCTCCTACAGTAAGCCTAGACTATTCACTAACCCATGCAAAGACTAACAAGCATTGGCATAGCCAATAGGTCTCGCCTTTGGGACCTTATAAGTGTTTTGCCATGCAACAGTTGATGTTGTTGCACCAAGGATATTGTGCTGCATAACTAAATACTTATAAGGTCCCAAAAGCGAGACCTATTGGCTATGCCAATGCTTGTTTAGACTGGATGTGGTTTTCAGTGCGGGCACTGTCAAAGAGGATGCACGGGAGTGGGACCGCGTGGGTGTTTTTGGCTCTCTAGACAGTCAAGGAATTTATTGAAGCACCCTATACATAGGATGTTAAACTAGCCCAGGTATGGCATAATCACTGTGAAGATCAACACAATTATTCGGGTTTTTCGCAGGAGTGGAACAGCCCGTGTAGCAGACAAAGATGAAAGAAACCATTTGGGTGCTTGGGATAACAAAAACAAAAATCCAATTCTTACACTGGCACTTGCTAGTCATGGGTGAGAGGCTGATCAAATGGAGAAAGAGACCACGTTACGGCCGTCACAGTGACACCTCCTGGCCAAGGCTGTAGGTATAGCTGAAGTAACAACCCATTGGTAAGGAGGGCTAAGCACAGCTTTACAGTTGCATCTGTAGCAGAGAACCGTGAGCTCTGCTCCACGGGATTGCGAACCAAGTACAGGTGCCCGGTAAACCAGGTTGGCTTGCAAAGTCTGGGACAAACAGGTAACCAGAACAGAAGAGATCCTTTGCAAATCTGGAGAGCATGGAGGCCGCTGGGTGGCCTCAGCCCTCATGGAGCCTGGCAAGGCAAAGTGCATGTGTGTGTGTGGATCGGTGATGGGTGCCCCAACAACCTGTGCACTGCTAAAGATACCGGATAAGAACAGGTGGAAAGAAGCCCTAAAAGGTTTTATGGATCAGGGACAGGAAGCAGGAAAGAGAGAAGACATGGTTTGTTTGGTTGTGGAGAGCTGGATATCCCCAAGAATCCCCTTAGTAGCATCCTTTTGCATGCGTTGTGGCGCTACGGCTTGTGCAGCTCTCCACCATTGCATGGACTGAATACCGAACCCGCGCGGTACTCCTTTGCCAATGAATGGAATAAGGGGCATACTCTGGCATGTGTATCCCTCATAATAATTTTTTTTTAAAACCACGTGGCACCTATTTTACACTTGAATTACACATAGTGCACCATACTCACCTGGTGTGCAAAAAACAGTCAAAGCACATTGCCCAATAAGGGAGGAGTTGCAGTGCATCCCGTGACTTGAAATACTTCTTTGAAGGAAAACAACTTGCAAATATCAGAACCCGACACTAGATAGCAGGAGTGGGCAGAGCATGTAAACCTACATCACTATTAACAGATGCTTATATTGTAACATTTTCTTTCCGGTGGATGCTCGGTCTACCTGCAGTTTCCACACTAATCCTACCCACCTCTCTGTTCTTAAGGGTTGGCTGGGCCACATTGAAAAGCTCCTAGTTTATATTGATTCACTACCCTGCCACGATTGATGCCCCCCCTTCAATGCCTCAAAGTGCATGGTAAAAATGTACAGAGGACTGACGCGTGAGTGTGCTCTATAAGGCGCCAGTGACGACTCTGCGGTGTCTGTTCCTGTGGCGAGGTGGTATTTGTAGAGCTAAGAAAAGCCCGGATCCCGTCTGCTGCCTGTGGATACTACACGGTGAGGAATCTGCAGCGAGGCTGACTTCAGGTGTGCTTGGCTCTGCCTCTTGCAACGATCCTGCGATGTGGTGGTGCCGAGTGAATGGTGTGGTGGTGCCGAGTGATGCTGCGGTGCGGTGGGGTGGGGTGCCGAGTGATGCTGCGGTGCGGTGGGGTGGGGTGCCGAGTGATGCTGCGGTGCGGTGGGGCCGAGTGATGCTGCGGTGCGGTGGTGCCGAGTGATGCTGCGGTGCGGTGGTGCCGAGTGATGCTGCGGTGCGGTGGTGCCGAGTGATGCTGCGGTGCGGTGGTGCCGAGTGATGCTGCGGTGCGGTGGTGCCGAGTGATGCTGCGGTGCGGTGGTGCCGAGTGATGCTGCGGTGCGGTGGTGCCGAGTGATGCTGCGGTGCGGTGGTGCCGAGTGATGCTGCGGTGCGGTGGTGCCGAGTGATGCTGCGGTGCGGTGGTGCCGAGTGATGCTGCGGTGCGGTGGTGCCGAGTGATGCTGCGGTGCGGTGGTGCCGAGTGATGCTGCGGTGCGGTGGTGCCGAGTGATGCTGCGGTGCGGTGGTGCCGAGTGATGCTGCGGTGCGGTGGTGCCGAGTGATGCTGCGGTGCGGTGGTGCCGAGTGATGCTGCGGTGCGGTGGTGCCGAGTGATGCTGCGGTGCGGTGGTGCCGAGTGATGCTGCGGTGCGGTGGTGCCGAGTGATGCTGCGGTGCGGTGGTGCCGAGTGATGCTGCGGTGCGGTGGTGCCGAGTGATGCTGCGGTGCGGTGGTGCCGAGTGATGCTGCGGTGCGGTGGTGCCGAGTGATGCTGCGGTGCGGTGGTGCCGAGTGATGCTGCGGTGCGGTGGTGCCGAGTGATGCTGCGGTGCGGTGGTGCCGAGTGATGCTGCGGTGCGGTGGTGCCGAGTGATGCTGCGGTGCGGTGGTGCCGAGTGATGCTGCGGTGCGGTGGTGCCGAGTGATGCTGCGGTGCGGTGGTGCCGAGTGATGCTGCGTGCGGTGGTGCCGAGTGATGCTGCGGTGGTGCCGAGTGATGCGGTGCGGTGGTGCCGAGTGATGCGGTGCGGTGGTGCCGAGTGATGCGGTGCGGTGGTGCCGAGTGATGCTCGGTGCGGTGGTGCCGAGTGATGCGCTGCGGTGGTGCCGAGTGATGCTGCGGTGCGTGGTGCCGAGTGATGCTGCGGTGGTGCCAGGTGATGGTGCGGTGGTGCCGAGTGATGCTGCGGTGGTGCGGTGATGCGGCGGTGGTGCCGGCGGTGATGGTCAGCAGGTGGTGCCGGGTGATGGTCGCGGTGGTGCCAGTGATGCTGGCGCAAGCGGTGGTGCCAGTGATGCTGCGGTGCGGTGGTGCCGAGTGATGCTGCGGTGCGGTGGTGCCGAGTGATGCTGCGATGCGGTGGTGCCGAGTGATGCTGCGGTGCGGTGGTGCCGAGTGATGCTGCGGTGCGGTGGTGCCGAGTGATGCTGCGGTGCGGTGGTGCCGAGTGATGCTGCGGTGCGGTGGTGCCGAGTGATGCTGCGGTGCGGTGGTGCCAGTGATGCTGCGGTGCGGTGGTGCCGAGTGATGCTGCGGTGCGGTGGTGCCGAGTGATGCTGCGGTGCGGTGGTGCCGAGTGATGCTGCGGTGCGGTGGTGCCGAGTGATGCTGCGGTGCGGTGGTGCCGAGTGATGCTGCGGTGCGGTGGTGCCGAGTGATGCTGCGGTGCGGTGGTGCCGAGTGATGCTGCGGTGCGGTGGTGCCAGTGATGCTGCGGTGCGGTGGTGCCGAGTGATGCTGCGGTGCGGTGGTGCCAGTGATGCTGCGGTGCGGTGGTGCCGAGTGATGCTGGCGAGTGCGGTGGTGCGAGTGATGCTGCGGTGCGGTGGTGCCGAGTGATGCTGCGGTGCGGTGGTGCCGAGTGATGCTGCGGTGCGGTGGTGCCGAGTGATGCTGCGGTGCGGTGGTGCCGGTGATGCTGGCGGTGCGGTGGTGCCGAGTGATGCTGCGGTGCGGTGGTGCCGAGTGATGCTGCGGTGCGGTGGTGCAGTGATGCTGCGGTGGTGCGGTGAGTGCAGTGATGCTGGCGGTGGTGCCGTGTGATGCTGCGGTGGTGCCGAGTGATGCTGCGGTGGTGCCGAGTGATGCTGCGGTGGTGCGAGTGATGCTGCGGTGGTGCCGAGTGATGCTGCGGTGGTGCCGAGTGATGCTGCGGTGGTGCCGAGTGATGCTGCGGTGGTGCCGAGTGATGCTGCGGTGGTGCCGAGTGATGCTGCGGTGGTGCCGAGTGATGCTGCGGTGGTGCCGAGTGATGCTGCGGTGGTGCCGAGTGATGCGTGCGGTGGTGCCGAGTGATGGTGCGGTGGTGCCGAGTGATGGTGCGGTGGTGCCGAGTGATGCTGCGGTGCGGTGGTGCCGAGTGATGCGGTGGTGCCGAGTGATGCTGCGGTGCGGTGGTGCCGAGTGATGCTGCGGTGCGGTGGTGCCGAGTGATGCTGCGGTGCGGTGGTGCCGAGTGATGCTGCGGTGGTGCCGAGTGATGCTGCGGTGGTGCCGAGTGATGCTGCGGTGGTGCCGAGTGATGCTGCGGTGGTGCCGAGTGATGCTGCGGTGCGGTGGTGCCGAGTGATGCTGCGGTGGTGCCGAGTGATGCTGCGGTGGTGCCGAGTGATGCTGCGGTGCGGTGGTGCCGAGTGATGCTGCGGTGGTGCCGAGTGATGCTGCGGTGGTGCCGAGTGATGCTGCGGTGGTGCCGAGTGATGCTGCGGTGGTGCCGAGTGATGCTGCGGTGGTGCCGAGTGATGCTGCGGTGGTGCCGAGTGATGCTGCGGTGGTGCCGAGTGATGCTGCGGTGGTGCCGAGTGATGCTGCGGTGGTGCCGAGTGATGCTGCGGTGGTGCCGAGTGATGCTGCGGTGGTGCCGAGTGATGCTGCGGTGGTGCCGAGTGATGCTGCGGTGGTGCCGAGTGATGCTGCGGTGGTGCCGAGTGATGCTGCGGTGGTGCCGAGTGATGCTGCGGTGGTGCCGAGTGATGCTGCGGTGGTGCCGAGTGATGCTGCGGTGGTGCGAGTGATGCTGCGGTGGTGCCGAGTGATGCTGCGGTGGTGCCGAGTGATGCTGCGGTGGTGCCGAGTGATGCTGCGGTGGTGCCGAGTGATGCTGCGGTGGTGCCGAGTGATGCTGCGGTGGTGCCGAGTGATGCTGCGGTGGTGCGAGTGAGTGCGGTGGTGCGAGTGATGCTGCGGTGCGGTGGTGCCGAGTGATGCTGCGGTGCGGTGGTGCCGAGTGATGCTGCGGTGCGGTGGTGCCGAGTGATGCTGCGGTGCGGTGGTGCCGAGTGATGCTGCGGTGCGGTGGTGCCGAGTGATGCTGCGGTGCGGTGGTGCCGAGTGATGCTGCGGTGCGGTGGTGCCGAGTGATGCTGCGGTGCGGTGGTGCAGTGATGCTGCGGTGCGGTGGTGCCGAGTGATGCTGCGGTGCCGAGTGATGCTGCGGTGCGGTGGTGCCGAGTGATGCTGCGGTGCCGAGTGATGCTGCGGTGCGGTGGTGCCGAGTGATGCTGCGGTGCCGAGTGATGCTGCGGTGCGGTGGTGCCGAGTGATGCTGCGGTGGTGCCGAGTGATGGTGCGGTGGTGCCGAGTGATGGTGCGGTGGTGCCGAGTGATGCTGCGGTGCGGTGGTGCCGAGTGATGCTGCGGTGCCGAGTGATGCTGCGGTGCGGTGGTGCCGAGTGATGCTGCGGTGCCGAGTGATGCTGCGGTGCCGAGTGATGCTGCGGTGCCGAGTGATGCTGCGGTGCCGAGTGATGCTGCGGTGCCGAGTGATGCTGCGGTGCCGAGTGATGCTGCGGTGCCGAGTGATGCTGCGGTGCGGTGGTGCCGAGTGATGCTGCGGTGCCGAGTGATGCTGCGGTGCGGTGGTGCCGAGTGATGCTGCGGTGCGGTGGTGCCGAGTGATGCTGCGGTGCCGAGTGATGCTGCGGTGCCGAGTGATGCTGCGGTGCCGAGTGATGCTGCGGTGCCGCCGAGTGATGCTGCGGTGCCGCCGAGTGATGCTGCGGTGCGGTGGTGCCGAGTGATGCTGCGGTGCGGTGGTGTCGAGTGATGCTGCGGTGCCGAGGTGATGCTGCGGTGCTCGAGTGATGCTGCGGTGCCGAGGTGATGCCTGCTGGTGCCGAGTGATGCTGCGGTGCCGAAGTGATGCTGCGGTGCCGAGTGATGCTGCGGTGCCGAGTGATGCTGCGGTGCAGTGATGCTGCGGTGCCGAGTGATGCTGCGGTGCCGATGCGGTGCCGGTGCTGCTGCGGCGCAGTGATGCTGCGGTGCCGGTGATGCTGCGGTGCCAGTGATGCTGCGGTGCTGTGGCTGCGCGAGTGATGCTGCGGTGCGGTGGTGCCGAGTGATGCTGCGGTGCGGTGGTGCCGAGTGATGCTGCGGTGCGGTGGTGCCGAGTGATGCTGCGGTGGCGGTGGTGCCGAGTGATGCTGCGGTGCGGTGGTGCCGAGTGATGCTGGCGGTGCGGTGGTGCCGAGTGATGCTGCGGTGCGGTGGTGCCGAGTGATGCTGCGGTGCGGTGGTGCCGAGTGATGCTGCGGTGCGTGGTGCCGAGTGATGCTGCGGTGGTGCCGAGTGATGGTGCGGTGGTGCTGAGTGATGCTGCTGGTGCGGTGGTGCCGAGTGATGCTGCGCGGTGCCGGTGATGCTGCGCGGTGCGGTGGTGCCGAGTGATGCTGCGTGCGGTGGTGCCGGTGATGCTGCGGTGCGGTGGTGCCGAGTGATGCTGCGGTGCGGTGGTGCCGAGTGATGCTGCGGTGCGGTGGTGCCGAGTGATGCGGCGCGTGGTGCGGTGATGCTGCGATGCGGTGGTGCCGTGTGATGCGGTGGTGCCGTGTGTTGCGGTGGTGCCGAGTGATGCTGCGGTGGTGCCGAGTGATGCTGCGGTGGTGCCGAGTGATGCTGCGGTGGTGCCGAGTGATGCTGGCGGTGGTGCCGGTGATGCTGGCGGTGGTGCGAGTGATGCTGGCGGTGGTGCCGAGTGATGCTGGCGGTGGTGCCGAAAGTGATGCTGCGGTGGTGCCGAGTGATGCTGCGGTGGTGCGAGTGATGCTGCGGTGGTGCCGAGTGATGCTGCGGTGGTGCCGAGTGATGCTGCGGTGGTGCCGAGTGATGCTGCGGTGGTGCCGAGTGATGCTGCGGTGGTGCTGGTGATGCTGCGGTGGTGCCGAGTGATGCTGCGGTGGTGCCGAGTGATGCTGCGGTGGTGCCGAGTGATGCTGCGGGTGGTGCCGAGTGATGCTGCGGTGGTGCCGAGTGATGCTGCGGTGGTGCCGAGTGATGCTGCGGTGGTGCGAGTGATGCTGCGGTGGTGCCGAGTGATGCTGCGGTGGTGCCGAGTGATGCTGCGGTGGTGCCAGTGATGCTGCGGTGGTGCCGAGTGATGCTGCGCGGTGGTGCCGAGTGATGCTGCGGTGGTGCCGAGTGATGCTGCGGTGGTGCCGAGTGATGCTGCGGTGGTGCCGAGTGATGCTGCGGTGGTGCCGAGTGATGCTGCGGTGGTGCCGAGTGATGCTGCGGTGGTGCCGAGTGATGCTGCGGCGTGGTGCCGAGTGATGCTGCGGTGGGTGGTGCGAGTGATGCTGCGGTGGGTGGTGCGAGTGATGCTGCGGTGCGGTGGTGCCGAGTGATGCTGCGGTGCGGTGGTGCCGGGTGATGCTGCGGTTCGGTGGTGCCGAGTGATGCTGCGGTGCGGTGGTGCCGAGTGATGCTGCGGTGCGGTGGTGCCGAGTGATGCTGCAGATGCGGTGGTGCGAGTGATGCTGCGGTGCGGTGGTGCGAGTGATGCTGCGGTGCGGTGGTGCCGAGTGATGCTGCGGTCGCGGTGGTGCCGAGTGATGCTGCGGTGCGGTGGTGCCGCAGTGATGCTGCGGTGCGGTGGTGCCGAGTGATGCTGCGGTGCGGTGGTGCCGAGTGATGCTGCGGTGCCGAGTGATGCTGCGGTGCGGTGGTGCCGAGTGATGCTGCGCGAGTGCCGAGTGATGCTGCGGTGCGGTGGTGCCGAGTGATGCTGCGGTGGTGCGAGTGATGCTGCGGTGGCGGTGGTGCTGAAAGTGATGCTGCGGTGCCGAGTGATGCTGCGGTGCGGTGGTGCCGAGTGATGCTGCGGTGCGGTGGTGCCGAGTGATGCTGCGGTGGTGCCGAGTGATGCTGCGGTGCGGTGGTGCCGAGTGATGCTGGCGGTGCCGAGTGATGCTGCGGTGCGGTGGTGCCGCGTGATGCTGCGGTGCCGAGTGATGCTGCCGGTGCCGAGTGATGCTGCGGTGCCGAGTGATGCTGGCGGTGGTGCCGAGTGATGCTGCGGTGCCGAGTGATGCTGCGGTGCCGAGTGATGCTGCGGTGCCGAGTGATGCTGCGGTGCGGTGGTGCCGAGTGATGCTGCGGTGCGGTGGTGCCGAGTGATGCTGCGGTGCGGTGGTGCAGTGATGCTGCGGTGCGGTGGTGCCGAGTGATGCTGCGGTGCCGAGTGGTGCTGGGTGGATGCTGCGGTGCCGAGTGATGCTGCGGTGCGGGAGTGATGCTGGCGGTGCCGAGTGATGCTGCGTGCGCGAGTGATGCTGCGGTGCCGAGTGATGCTGCGGTGCTGGGCAGTGATGCTGCGGTGCGGTGCCGAAAGTGATGCTGCGGCGCGGTGGTGCCGAGCGTGATGCTGCGGTGCTGGCGGTGCCGGAGGATGCTGCGGTGCGGTGGTGCCGAGTGATGCTGCGGTGCAGTGGTGCTGCGTGAGTGATGCTGCTGCGGTGCTGGTGGTGCCCGAGTGATGCTGCCGGTGCGAGTAGGTGCCGAGTGATGCTGCGGTGCCGAGTGATGCCGGCGGTGCCGAGTGATGCTGGGCGGTGGCGCAGTGATGCTGCGCGGTGCGGTGATGCTATGTGCCGAAAGTGATGCTGCGGTGCGGTGGTGCGAGTGATGCTGCGGTGCGGTGGTGCGAGTGATGCTGCGATGCGGTGGTGCCGAGTGATGCTGCGGTAAGCGGTGGTGCTGAGTGATGCTGGCGGTGCGGTGGTGCCGGAGTGCTGCGGTGCGGTGGTGCCAGTGATGCTGCGCGGTGGTCTGCGAGTGATGGTGGTCACGTTGATGCTGCGGTGCTGGTGGTGCCGAGTGATGCTGCGGTGCGGTGGTGCCGAGTGATGCTGCGTGCGGTGGTGCGAGTGATGCTGCTGCGGTGCGGTGGTGCGAGTGATGCTGCGGTAGCGGTGGTGCGAGTGATGCTGCGGGTGCGGTGGTGCCGAGTGATGCTGCGGTAGCGGTGGTGCCGAGTGATGCCTGCGGTGCGGTGGTGCCGAGTGATGCTGCGGTGCGGTGGTGCCGAGTGATGCTGGCGGTGCGGTGGTGCGAGTGATGCTGCGGTGCGGTGGTGCCGAGTGATGCTGCGGTGCGGTGGTGCCGGTGATGCTGCGGTGCGGTGGTGCCGAGTGATGCTGCGGTGCGGTGGTGCCGAGTGATGCTGCGGTGCGGTGGTGCCGAGTGATGCTGCGGTGCGGTGGTGCCGGTGATGCTGCGGTGCGGCGGTGCTGAGGATGGCGCGTGGTGCCGAGTGATGCTGCGGTGCGGTGGTGCCGAGTGATGCTGCCGGTAGCGGTGGTGCCGGAGTGATGCTGCGTGATGCGGTGGTGCCGGTGATGCTGCGGTGCGGTGGTGCCGAGTGATGCTGCGGTAGCGGTGGTGCCGAGTGATGCTGCGGTGCGGTGGTGCCGAGTGATGCTGGCGGTGCGGTGGTGCCGAAGTGATGCTGGCGGTGCGGTGGTGCCGAGTGATGCTGCGGATGCGGTGGTGCGAGTGATGCTGGCGGTGCGGTGGTGCCAGTGATGCTGGCGGTCGCGGTGGTGCCGAAAGTGATGCTGCGGTGCGGTGGTGCCGAGTGATGCTCGCGGTGCGGTGGTGCCGAGTGATGCTGCGGGTGCGGTGGTGCCGAGTGATGCTGCGGTGCGGTGGTGCCGAGTGATGCTGCGGTGCGGTGGTGCCGAGTGATGCTGCGGTGCGGTGGTGCCGAGTGATGCTGCGGTGCGGTGGTGCCGAGTGATGCTGCGGCGCGGTGGTGCCGGTGATGGTGCGGTGGTGCGGTGGTGCCGAGTGATGGTGCGGTGGTGCCGAGTGATGCGTGGCGGTGGTGCCGAGTGATGCTGTGGTGCGGTGGTGCCGAGTGATGCTGTGGTGCGGTGGTGCCGAGTGATGCTGTGGTGCGGTGGTGCCGAGTGATGCTGTGGTGCGGTGGTGCCGAGTGATGCTGTGGTGCGGTGGTGCCGAGTGATGCTGTGGTGCGGTGGTGCCGAGTGATGCTGTGGTGCGGTGGTGCCGAGTGATGCTGTGGTGCGGTGGTGCCGAGTGATGCTGTGGTGCGGTGGTGCCGAGTGATGCTGTGGTGCGGTGGTGCCGAGTGATGCTGTGGTGCGGTGGTGCCGAGTGATGCTGTGGTGCGGTGGTGCCGAGTGATGCTGTGGTGCGGTGGTGCCGAGTGATGCTGTGGTGCGGTGGTGCCGAGTGATGCTGTGGTGCGGTGGTGCCGAGTGATGCTGTGGATGCGGTGGTGCCGAGTGATGCTGTGGTGCGGTGGTGCCGAGTGATGCTGTGGTGCGGTGGTGCCGAGTGATGCTGTGGTGCGGTGGTGCCGAGTGATGCTGTGGTGCGGTGGTGCCGAGTGATGCTGTGGTGCGGTGGTGCCGAGTGATGCTGTGGTGCGGTGGTGCCGAGTGATGCTGTGGTGCGGTGGTGCCGAGTGATGCTGTGGTGCGGTGGTGCCGAGTGATGCTGTGGTGCGGTGGTGCCGAGTGATGCTGTGGTGCGGTGGTGCCGAGTGATGCTGTGGTGCGGTGGTGCCGAGTGATGCTGTGGTGGGGTGGTGCCGAGTGATGCTGTGGTGCGGTGGTGCCGAGTGATGCGGTGGTGCGGTGGTGCCGAGTGATGCTGTGGTGCGGTGGTGCCGAGTGATGCTGTGGTGCGGTGGTGCCGAGTGATGCTGTGGTGCGGTGGTGCCGAGTGATGCTGTGGTGCGGTGGTGCCGAGTGATGCTGTGGTGCGGTGGTGCCGAGTGATGCTGTGGTGCGGTGGTGCCGAGTGATGCTGTGGTGTGGTGGTGCCGAGTGATGCTGTGGTGTGGTGGTGCCGAGTGATGCTGTGGTGTGGTGGTGCCGAGTGATGCTGTGGTGTGGTGGTGCCGAGTGATGCTGTGGTGTGGTGGTGCCGAGTGATGCTGTGGTGTGGTGGTGCCGAGTGATGCTGTGGTGTGGTGGTGCCGAGTGATGCTGTGGTGTGGTGGTGCCGAGTGATGCTGTGGTGTGGTGGTGCCGAGTGATGCTGTGGTGTGGTGGTGCCGAGTGATGCTGTGGTGTGGTGGTGCCGAGTGATGCTGTGGTGTGGTGGTGCCGAGTGATGGTGTGGTGGTGCCGAGTGATGCTGTGGTGTGGTGGTGCCGAGTGATGCGGTGGTGTGGTGGTGCCGAGTGATGCTGTGGTGTGGTGGTGCCGAGTGATGCTGTGGTGTGGTGGTGCCGAGTGATGCTGTGGTGTGGTGGTGCCGAGTGATGCTGTGGTGTGGTGGTGCCGAGTGATGCGGTGGTGCCGAGTGATGCGGTGGTGCCGAGTGATGCTGTGGTGTGGTGGTGCCGAGTGATGCTGTGGTGTGGTGGTGCCGAGTGATGCTGTGGTGTGGTGGTGCCGAGTGATGCTGTGGTGTGGTGGTGCCGAGTGATGCTGTGGTGTGGTGGTGCCGAGTGATGCTGTGGTGTGGTGTGGTGGTGCCGAGTGATGGTGTGGTGTGGTGTGGTGGTGCCGAGTGATGGTGTGGTGTGGTGGTGCCGAGTGATGGTGTGGTGGTGCCGAGTGATGGTGTGGTGGTGCCGAGTGATGGTGTGGTGGTGCCGAGTGATGGTGTGGTGGTGCCGAGTGATGCTGTGGTGTGGTGGTGCCGAGTGATGCTGTGGTGTGGTGGTGCCGAGTGATGCTGTGGTGTGGTGGTGCCGAGTGATGCTGTGGTGTGGTGGTGCCGAGTGATGGTGTGGTGGTGCCGAGTGATGGTGTGGTGGTGCCGAGTGATGCTGTGGTGTGGTGGTGCCGAGTGATGGTGTGGTGGTGCCGAGTGATGCTGTGGTGTGGTGGTGCCGAGTGATGCTGTGGTGGTGTGCCGAGTGATGCTGTGGTGGTGTGCCGAGTGATGCTGTGGTGGTGTGCCGAGTGATGCTGTGGTGGTGTGCCGAGTGATGCTGTGGTGGTGTGCCGAGTGATGCTGTGGTGGTGCTGCTGAGTGATGCTGTGGTGGTGCTGCTGAGTGATGCTGTGGTGGTGCTGCTGAGTGATGCTGTGGTGGTGCTGCTGTGGTGGTGCTGCTGTGGTGGTGCTGCTGTGGTGGTGCTGCTGTGGTGGTGCTGCTGTGGTGGTGCTGCTGTGGTGGTGGTGCTGCTGTGGTGGTGGTGCTGCTGTGGTGGTGGTGCTGCTGCGGTGGTGGTGCTGCTGCGGTGGTGCTGCTGTGGTGGTGCTGCTGCTGCTGAGTGATGCTGTGCTGCTGCTGCTGAGTGATGCTGTGGTGGTGCTGCTGAGTGATGCTGTGGTGGTGCTGCTGAGTGATGCTGTGGTGGTGCTGCTGAGTGATGCTGTGGTGGTGCTGCTGAGTGATGCTGTGGTGGTGCTGCTGAGTGATGCTGTGGTGTTGCTGCTGTGGTGGTGGTGCTGCTGTGGTGGTGGTGCTGCTGTGGTGGTGGTGGTGCTGCTGTGGTGGTGGTGGTGCTGCTGTGGTGGTGGTGGTGGTGGTGGTGGTGCTGCTGCGGTGGTGGTGCTGCGGTGGTGGTGCTGCTGTGGTGGTGGTGGTGCTGCTGCGGTGGTGGTGGTGGTGCTGCTGCGGTGGTGGTGGTGCTGCTGCTGTGGTGGTGGTGCTGCTGTGGTGGTGGTGCTGCTGTGGTGGTGGTGCTGCTGTGGTGGTGGTGCTGCTGTGGTGATGCTGTGGTGGTGCCGAGTGATGCTGTGGTGGTGCCGAGTGATGCTGTGGTGGTGCCGAGTGATGCTGTGGTGGTGCCGAGTGATGCTGTGGTGGTGCCGAGTGATGCTGTGGTGGTGCCGAGTGATGCTGTGGTGGTGCCGAGTGATGCTGTGGTGGTGCCGAGTGATGCTGTGGTGGTGCCGAGTGATGCTGTGGTGGTGCCGAGTGATGCTGTGGTGATGCCGAGTGATGCTGTGGTGGTGCCGAGTGGTGGTGCTGAGTGGTGCTGAGTGGTGGTGCTGAGTGGTGCTGAGTGGTGGTGCTGAGTGATGCTGTGGTGGTGCTGAGTGGTGTTGTGTTGGTGCTGAGTGATGCTGTGCTGGCTCCGATTGATGCTGTGGTTGCGCTGAATGATGCTGTGGTGTTGCCGAGTGAGAGATAGAGTGAAGATATAATGCCCAATTAGAGAGGGTGGTGAGAGAAAGAGAGAGAAAGAGTGTACATAGAATAAAGAGTGGAGCGGGATAGAGAGAGAGAGAAAGAAGGGGAGAGAGAGTGAATGAAGGAGTTTGAAAGAGAAACAGATAAAGGGGTGAGAGAGAATGAAAGGCTAAAAAAGATAGAGAGGGAGAGTTAATTAAGTAGAGAGAGAATTAGAGAGGGGAGAGAGAAGGAGAGAAACAATAAGAGTGGGGGTGTGGAGTTTAAATAGAGTGAAGAAGTGACGCGAAAAAGTAACCTTAAATATAGCTTTGTGCTTTGCGCGAATAAATATAAAAAAAAAACAGTGAGAGACAAAAATACTGGTAATTAGGCTGTGACTCCCAATATAAAACAAATAGCGATATAAGGTGAAATCAACCCACCGAAGCAATATTTCTAACTAGACAAAAAAAGCTTGCATTTCAATGCTAATCGCTGTTGTTTTTCATGTGACTGTAGTCCAGGGCCCTCAGTTGGTAATGTGAGCTGCTGCTGCGATTGAAACATCAGAGTCCAGAGAGTTAATGAGCCATGACGAGGAAATGAGGAAGAGATAGGAAACAACAGATGGCAGCTGCGCGTGCACGCCATCGTGAACTCAAGCTGGTCGCCAGCCGAAAGCCAGTGTTTGCACTTCCAAAACCCGCTTACTAAAACTCTCGGCCAGACCAGCGCAAGCGCTGGTGCAGGCCGAGACCTAAAAAGGAGCGGGGGCGAGCGAGCGCGGCAGCCTGCTGAGCTGACCACACGCTCGTGCATCATGCCTGAAACGTGCGGGTAACCGCAGGGAAAAGGCCATTGTGCACGAGCGTGTGGTCAGCTTTCAAAAGCCCCTCACAAAGTCTCGCAGAGCAGCGCTTGCGCGCTACTCGAGGCTCGACCTAAAAAGGAGGCCACTGTATATCCGGTTTCTACATTTCAAGTTCTAGCAGCAATACTTATAAGAATGGTCTACCTGCCCTTAAGTTGTGCAGGACGATCATGAAAAACACAAGAATTGTAATAGTGTAGGGAGTAAAGGGATCACAATTTTGGTTCCAAGGTCTCATCTGCAGGCAGCGCGCATGCACTGTCGCTTTGTGACTATTGCCTCCTTAAAAAAAAAAAAAAAGAAAAAATCTAGAAACGTGCTTTTAGCCCACCCATTACTTACCGTTGGTTGACTTCATCATTCTAATTACCTTACTTCTCATTGGTCAGAGCGTCCAGGCTTCAATTCGTCCATGTGTTCATCCCTTTGAAGGCGCACGGACCAAGTACAGATCAATGACTTTATTGGTGTGCTTCCACTGCTCTCGCTTTCATGTAACTCCAGTCCTCCAGTATTTGTATCTTTCATATATTCAGGTGCTTTAATCATTCCCCAGCGTCAGTCTGGGTATATACGCTACAATTAAGTAGCAGTAAACAGTATTAAAATGAGTAAAATGGCCATCGGCCTCAATAGTGCTTGTTAAGCAGCACATCAATCGCATTTGAAGCAAACCAAACTTCAGTCAATCAGTTGGAAGTGCCAGCTCTCATACTCCACCTAGATGCCACCATAGCTCATATTTCACAGCACAAGTGTGAGAAGAGGATGTAATAAATGAGCCTCTGACCAAGGAGGAGGGAGGGTTGCACACGTGAATATATGTAAGATGCCAGCAATGGAGGACTGGAGTTACAAATAACTAATTTCTTCTCCAGCTCTGGACCTTCCATATATTCACCTGCTTGAATCAGAATAGTAAGCAGTTCATAACAATTATAATGAATTTAAGAAAGCAGGCTCATCTTTATTGAAACCGGTTTCGGAGGCCTGCTTGCCCCACTGCTGTGTCGGCCTCTGCATTCACAGAGACAGTAGTGCTTTGTAAACTCGTGCCTGCTTCTCCAGGCATCTGTACGGCAGATATCTTGCAAGGGCACACCAGTGTAGAGTGCAGCTGTCGTAGCCATGCTCCTGATGGAATGCACACTCACTCTTGACTGGAGCAGATGCTTGGCTTTACTGTGGCTAAAGGTGATGCAGGCTTAGAACCAATATGCTATCCTGTTTGGACAGGTGTCGACCCCTTTATGGCTGTCCGAAAGACACAAACAGTTGGTCTGATGAATCTATATTGTTATCTCGATGTAGAACTTGATGCATCTACGAATGTCTAAGGAAAGCAACAATGTTTCTGCTGATTTGTAGATTTGTGAAGAATGATCGTAATATGACTGACTCGTTCAAGTGAAAGTAAATTGGGTCTTTGGGTACAAATTTAGGGATGGTTTGGTGGATGACTGGCTCTTGAAAATCATAGAGGGTTTCTTGATAGCGAAAGCTTGCATCTCCCCTACCCTCCTTGCCGACAAACGCTAGGAGAAAAGCTGCTTTCCATGAAATGAACTTCAGATGCACTTTGTGGTTCGGTTCGAAGGGAAGCAACATCAGTTGACTCGATACAGTTTTGAGCTCCCACAACATCGGAGGGCACAATACAGGTGGAAATACTCAAAAGAAACCCTTCATAAATTGTTTTCCAATTCTCTGGAAGAAAAAAAGCAGATGAGGTGACTTCTGTTCTTCCAAAACTTGATACTGCCACCAGATGGACTCACAAAGATTATTTTTTCAGATCCTTTTATGCTAGATACAACAAGTTTAGGAGTGTTTGGTGAGACAGTATAAATTGATTGTAACCCTTTGTCTTTGCATGAGACACATTCCATTTGGCTTTGTATGTCTGTACATTAGCTGGTGACAGTGCTTGCACTACAATGTTCCAACATTCTGCTGGCATATTTAAGTGTCCAACCTCTTGGGGATCAGATACCATGCTGTCAGGTTCAAGACTTGGGGTTGTGATGAACTAAATCTTTAGGGTGCCTGGAGAGGAGCTTGGAGGGCGATTTCAGTGGTACTGCTGGAAGAGCAGATTGTTGCAGCAGTTCTCTGTTTGAATATTGGTGTGGCCACACCGGATCAAAAAGTATCAGAGTGCAGTGATCGGTCTACGCTTACCTCAAAACCCTGGGGATCAGGTGAAATGAGTATGCAAAGACATTAGACCATCTGATCAAAAGGGTATTTCCCATGGCGCCTGTTTGCCAAAACCTGCTAGAGAAGCACTGGAACTTTCGTTGCTCTAGCAAGATGTAGTAGACTTGGTCATGGTGGAGTTCCTACACATGGCAGTCTGATAGCTATCAACTGAGAGCATCTGCTTGATTCTTTTTGCACCCTGGAAGGTGTTCTACAATGTCGATTTTGTGAGAAATGGCCCAGTCCACTGAAGTTGAGCCTTTTTCGAGAGAGGCCGGAACCATGTTCTCCCTTGCTTGGCAATGTAAAATATAGATTTAGTATTGTCTTTCCTGTTGACGACTACTTGACCAACTAGTCTTGGTAGGAATGTTTGTAGGCCCAGTGTTATAGCTCAAAGCTCTAGTAGGTTGATGTCAAGCATCTTTTCTGCGTCTGACCAGAGGCCACTGGTTAACAGCTCTTGCAGGTGAGCTCACCAGCCTTCCATGGATGCACCACTCCATCTGACAAAGACTGGAAAGGGAGACCTGCCTTCAGGTTTGTGGGAATCTCTGTCACAATAGTGCTGGTTTCAATCACATCGGGACTCTGACTGTGTTGTCCCATGAGCAGTCAATTTGTTTCCATTGAACGTCCAGTTCTAGTTGGATGGGTCTCTACTGAAGCCTGCTAAAGGAAATGAAACCCATACAGGATGATATTCGGACCAGTAGAGACTTGTACCATCTAACCATGATTGTTCGCCTGATAGATAGGTTCTTTGATATGGCCTGAAGCTTCAGCACTTATCTGGTGATGGGAACGGTTTCCCAAATGTGTGTCGCGTATAACTCCCAACAACTGAAATTTTGTGTGGGGTTCATAAGAAGATTTATCTTAGTTTAACGTAAGGCAACTGTAGAAGCCTTTGTCCCTTCATTGGATAGAGTCTAGACAAGGAGGTGTCCAAGTATGAGAACACTTTGTGACCCGAACATCTGAGAAAGGCAGCAACTGGCACTGGGTACTTACTGAAAATTCGAGGTGCAGCTTGAAGCTGAATGGAGTGCCCTGAATGGTTAGTGATGCTCTGCCACTGAAAAGAAGAAGTATTTCCTGTGCTTTTGGTGGATAGGAATATGGAAATAGGCATCTTGAAGTTCCAGGGACGTCAGGCAATTTTCTCATTGGGTCAACAGAAGGACTTGAAGTGTTGAATTTTCAGTAACAGCTCCTCAAGTGGAGATGACCTCCTTTTTGAGTGGGCAGACAGGTGGTCTTTGTACAAATTCCAGCGTATTTCATGTTTGCGTCATATGCCACAGCCATTGGTCTGATGTTATGGACTCCCAAGCGGGGACAAAAAGGGAAATTCACATCCCGCATCCGCCTTTGGTTGCAGTTGGGGGTACATCCTTGAAATAACCCGTTTGCTCAGACAATGGTGCGATAGGGTTCTCAGAGCTACTTTGTGCTGCTGATGCTATCAGAGTCTGGCAGCGGGGGGCTGGTAAGGCAGGCTGGGACCCTATACTTCTCCAATCGTGGCATTAATGCAGATACTAGCTGGAGTTAATACTTTGATCCCTTACAACCAGAAAAAAATACGGTTCGGATCTTATCCTTAGTTGCTGCTCCTTGAAGTCAAAGGAAGCGTTGTTCTACTGAAGTCATCAGTAAATTGAACTTTTTAACAGCACTCACAGACAGAGCATGAAAGCGGGCTCTGTCATCTGGGGACAAATTTGGCTGATTCGGGGTGTGGGGTGAAGAGTGATCAGCCTCTTTGGGTAGGTCATAGTCCTCTCATTCATCATTACCTCCATCAGCTCCTGGCGGAAGTTCACCTTCCTCCTCATCTCAGTCTGAATACATAGTTAGATGAGACTTCCTCTCCAATATCCCTGGAGCTGGTGTAACAAGGGGTTTGTTGGCAAGTCCGGGAGTTGGTTCCTTTGGAGGTGGTGAAGGGTGTAGGGTGCCAAGGAGGTGTAGATGGCAGAGGAGGTGGTGGATGAAGAGTAGTTAAAGCAGGCGCAGCAGGTGGAATAGGTATAGGTTATATCGGAGTGCAGAGGCAATAATCTTTGAAATGTGTACAGCATTTGCTGTAGGGTAGGTAGAAAAGCTACAAGCACCTGTAAGACTTCTGCCTCTCTAATATAAGGAGGAGGTACATTGGAGAATGGGTTGTCTAGTGTAAAATCCTGCCTCTACGGGAGTAGGAGAGCTGGCACTTTTACCTCCTGGATGAAGTTTGGGTAGCTTCAAATGAAGTGGATGTGCTAATAAACAAACACTGTTGTGGAAGCCTATGGCTATTTTAACACTCTTTACAGCTATTTTAAGATTATAGTGGAATGCCAACCTGAAGACTGGGAATCGTTCAAGTATGTGCAAATATGAAAGATCCCATGCTGGAGAAGCTTCAATTGTTTGAGCACCTCCAAAGCTCTTTGTTTAATTAGCAGTCTACTTGTGAAAGCCGATCAAAGCTATAATATTTGAAACAATTAAAGCACACTACTAGCTCTGCCACCTAGCAGTGGCTTCAACAAGCTCAGAGCATAGTTTTTGCCTATTTCGGATACTTTTTAACCTCATTTTTAAAGAATTTTTAACAAAATTACAGACGGGAAATCATGGTGTTACAACAAAGTACTGGGAGATACAGCAGTTGATAGTCTGCGTTTCTCACCATACCTCCAAAAGGAATAATGTACCCATTTTGAAAAAGATTCGCTAACCCCACCCTCTGGATGTGAGACAGTTTATTAAACAGTTCTCCCAGGCCTGAAAAGTTCAACTTCCCTTTTCCTGCTGTTGAGTTACCTTTGGCGTCACTAAGTTGGCTACTCCATAACCCTCTTGAATTGTATGTAAAAAGACCCAAAACCCTCAATCGCAGTGGGAGCGATGTATGGGTGCTTTTTGCATGGAGCGTAACTGTTCTTCATAGGCTAAGGCTGAACCTTCTAAATTGCTCATAAGCTTCTTCTTAGGAAGTATTGACTAAAGTTGATGCCATTCAGAGGGCAATGGGGGCTCAGGGCTCCTCCACTGAAATGCAACTGCTAGCTTTGCAGGTCTCAACCAGTGTAACACAGCACACCATTCTGCTGTCAGAAGGTGGTTGTATCCTTTTGTTCTCAGATCCAGTGTAAAAGTGCCTGGTTAAAAAAGTAAAGGGAAGCCCAAAATCTCGCTTGTTGGTTTAACCATTCGTGTCCCAACCATGAGGAGTCTAGGGCATTACCACCAAATGTGTGTTGGGTCTCTAATCACACTGCAGACCCTGCACTCCGAACAAGTGGTGGATTTTGACCGGTATACAACACCAGCCATACAGAGTTTTAATATGAGAATCATGCTTTTTGAGGAACGCTGAGCTCTTGTGGCTATTTGTATGCTTCTCATGCATTCTCACTTGCTTTTCCCCCTAGATGTTTTTCCCAAGTAGGTGTGTATAGCCAGGACTCCTCTTCATACAAGTCTATGAGAAGTGTGAATAGTCTTTAAATCACACCTTTCGTGCCTATTAGTTTCCATAAATCTTACTCAAATTCAAATTTTTGGGGGGAGATCGCTATTTGAATACTCTGGTTTAGAGCCCAGTGCTGTAAATGGGCAGAACGCAGTCTTACCTTTTCCTTTAGGTGAAATGCAAATTTTACACTGTAGGAAAATTCTTTTTGTGGGGCCTTGGAATTGGTCTGAGATCATCCTACAACCTGCACTGGTCACACATACCTGCTGAATATGCCGGTGTAAAGCCTTTGTTAATATGCATAGGAGTGAATAGGGAAGGAAATTAAGTGAATCCATGTCTCTCAAAGCGCATATCCCAAATCATTGGCATGGTGCAGACTGGTGTAGATAAGTTGGTACATTTTTACTAATTTGGATGTCACACCATAAGGGTCTCCCCACTATTGCATGATCCATGGCAGCACAAAGATTTTCAGATTTTGATATTGACCACCTTTTATGATTTTAATTTGTGCAGCTAAAAAGTATGGGGAGAAATCTGCCAGTGTTAACCAAAGCTAGAATGGGGGACCCCCTCTAACACATAAATTTCAGGTCTGGGAGAAGAGAGGAAAAGAACCAACAAAGCAATGTAAAGAATGCTCCCTCGTGACCTATATGCTTACTCTTACACTTGCATGAGTCATGAAGAATAAAGAGCTCGAACAATGAATACATATCATGAAAAACAAGGACTTAAGAAATTTATTTATGCATCTTTTATTTGCATTAATTTAATTTCCTATATCACAGGCTTACTCGTCCTTATTTTTATATAAATGTATTGAGTGCAGTTTTTATAGCCATCATTGTTCTTAGTTTCTTGTAAAAGTTATAGGGCACTCTAGATCTAACCTTACTCCACATAATATTTAACATGATTCTTTTAATCAAGATATTGGAAGGCTTTGGAAAAACTAAAGTATTCTTGATTTTAATGGCATTTATGCAGCCAGTCCGTGATAGGAGCTTTTTTCTCAGTCTTTTGTGAAGGATGAGGGGTCAGAGGGCTGTCGGGGGGGGGGGGGACTCAAGGTTTACTTGCTTCGTACAAGCACTATGTGTGGAGTGATTTTGAGCCCCAGGTATTGACTATGGGTGGCTGTACATCAGAAGGGAAATTCAGTCTAAGTTTTGAACACTTTGGGGTGAATGTCCAGTATTTTTGCTTAATTCTCATTGATTTTGTAATCTTTCATCCCACTATAAACTATTCGGTCTCCGTAGGAACAGGGAGTACATCCACTTCCACTGTGTCGCTTTAAACAAAGCCAGTGTCCGTACTGTGTTCCTAGGGCAGCTATTTCAATAGTTAATTCTAGGGTTCATCTAAGCAAGACCCTAAGCTTATTGAGGCCTCTGAGCTAGTTACATCCTGGATTCGACTAGGGTCTGCCAAGCATGTGCATCCCCTATCAATATTAAGATTTCTGGGTTCCCGTTTCCTTTTTGCCTTTGTTTCCATCACTTTGCTCTCCTGTAGCCCTTTTCTGTGCTGCTGTGCTTTTAAAGGAGATAGGCCTTGCCACAGGAGTCAGTCTCCTAGGCAGCTTCAACAATCAAGCTGCTTCAGTGTATCAGGTGCGTTGGCTGCACGCATCAAGCGATGGCTTCCAAAGATGTCGCTGATGCTCTATACCAGTCTTTCTCTCTTTGACCCATGTTGAATTCTCTTCTATAACAGAATAGAATAGTGGGGGTATCAAAAAGGCAGTCTGGCCCACTTCTTATTGCAGAGCTTGAGCCCCTTGTACGTTTGCCCTGATCTTGCTTAAGTCACTAGCATCCCACGTGAGCAGCGACCATCCAAGAGCATCAGGAACAAAAACTAATTTCCATCTTCCCCTACTGTGATGCTTGAGTTCTGCTGACTTGGTGCGGGGTCTCCTGTGCTTCTTTGCTGCATTTTCCGCACCATTTTCCTTTAATGGCAGCCCGAGCACGAATCAATCAGGAGATGAGTAGGAATGACTCATGAATGTTTTTGGCTCTTTAACTATTTTTGGGATTTTTTTTTTTTTTGGTTCTTCAACCCCTTCGGTGCGGACGGCCGAGAGCCGCCCGACGCACCCGTACTCATGTGCGTCAGACAGCTCCCAACCATCCGTGCACATGGCACTGGAAATCCCTCTGGTGCGGAAAGGGTCGCTACCTTTTTTGTAGGCACACATTTTGGCTGTTTCAGTGAAATTTTTATCATCATCTGCACCCAAGCGGGGGCAGAAAACCACTAGAAACCAGGGAGACTGTGTGTGTGTGTGTAAACTGGAGTTTGGCTGACGGGCTAAATGTACTGACTTTTGGCTGGCATTTTGCTAGCGGTGTGTGTGTGGACCTGTACTTGGCTAATGGTGTGGGTGGGCTCACGCTTGATGACTGCGTGTGTAGACTGCCACTTGCCTGGTAGTGTGCGTAGAGTGGCGCTTGGCTGGGGGTGTACGTGAACTGGTGCTTGGCTACCTGTGTGCATGGATGGTGCTTGGCTGCATGGCCAGACTGGCAATAGCAGACAACGGGCGTTTCCCCGGTGGGCCGGAGGCCAGCTTTCTGGCCGTGGGTTGGCGATTTTGACACTGGGGGCCGGTTTTGCAGCAATCTGCCAGGGCTGATTGCTGTTCCCTGTCCGGCCCCGCTTGGCTGGCAGTTTGCGGGGATGGTGCTTGGCTAGTGGAGTGCGTGGGTCGCGCTTGGTGGCAGTGTGCGTGGATATTGCTTGGCTGATTGTGCATTGACAGCATTTGGCTGGCGGTGTACGTGGATGGCGCTTGCCTGGCGGTGTGCGTGGGTGGTGCTTGGCTGGCGGTGTGCGTGGGTGGTGCTTGGCTGGCGGTGTGCGTGGGTGGCGCTTGGCTGGCGGTGTGCGTGGCGCTTGGCTGGCGGTGTGCGTGGATGGCGCTTGGCTGGCGGTGTGCGTGGATGGCGCTTGGCTGGCGGTGTGCGTGTATGGCTCTTGGCTGGTAGTGTGGTTTTCATGGATCCCCCATTGTTTTTTTACCCAGAATCCCCCGCAAACCTCAAATTTACTAACAAAGTCACATTTTCCTCACATTTCTGTGTGGGATCACCGAGCAGGCACAAATTTTCTACTACTTACTTGTGTGGGTGCCCAAAGTAGCGTCAGCCTAAAAACATATAAACAAACTGCCCTTTTGGATCCACTTTGGGCCCCCCCAATATCTACATGTTTTTCGCCCTTCCATGTCATCGGCACTTGGTCCATCCACACAAGTAAGGTATCATTTTTATCGGGAGACTGAGGGGAATGCGGAGTGGCAATAAATTTGTTCCGTGATCCCACAACTTTCCCACACAGATATTAGAGGAAAATGTGACTTTTTAGCTAAATTTGAGGTTTGCAGCGGATTCTTGGAAGGAAAATGTTGGGGGATCAACGCAAGCCACACCTCCCTGGACTCCCATGGGTGTCTAGTTTTCAGAAATGTCTGGGTGTTTTTTTAGGTTCCCCTAGATGTCTGCAAACCCGGGACCAAACACACAGGTGCCCACCTATCATAAAATAACCTGGTTTTTCAAGAGGGTCAACTGCGTTTTTGGTCCCGGACTCAGCAGCCATCTAGGGAAACCTACCAAACCCAGACATTTCTAAAAACGAGACAGCCAGGGGAGTCCAGGGAGGTGCGGCTTGCGTGGATCTCCCAACATTTTCCTACCCAGAATCCCCTGCAGACCTTAAATTTTGCTTACCAAAAAAAAAGAAAAAAAGAAAAAAAAAATCACATTATCCTCACTTTTCTGTGTGGAAAAGTTGTGGGATCACTAGGCTGACACAAATTTCCTACAACCCAGCATTCCCCCAGGTCTCCCGATAAAAATGCTACCATTCGTGTGGGTGGGCCAAGAACCCGCAACAGGCAAGGGCCCAAAACGTATTGTGGAGACATCAAAATTACCCATCACAAAACGACCTGGTTTTGCAAGGGGGAGCACATGGGTTTTTGGCCTCGGGCTCAGCGGCCATCTAGGGAAACCTACCAAACCCACACATTTCTGAAAATAGACACCCTGGGGAGTCCAGGGAGGTATGGCTTGCGTGGATCCCCCAAAGTTTACATACCCAGAATCCCTTGCAAACCTCAAATTTAGCTGACAAAAATCAAATTTTTCTCAACCAGGTCATTTTGTGATGGGTAATTTTGATGTCTCCACAATACGTTTTGGGCCCTTGCCTGACGTGGGCACTTGGCCCACCCACACAAGTGAGGTACCATTTTTATCGGGAGACTTTGGGGAATGTGGGGTGGGTGGAAGTTTGTGGATCCAAGCAGATTTCAGAACTTTCCATCACAAATGTGAGAAAAATGTGGTTTTTGTTATTGTTTTTTTTTTTGTTTTTTTTTTACAAAGTTTGAGGTTTGCAAGGGTTTCTGGGTAACAGAACCTGGTGAGTCACCACATCCTGGATTCCCCTGGGTGTCTAGTTTTCAAAAATGTATAGGTTTGCTAGGTTTCCTTAGGTGCCGGCTGAGCTAGGGTTCAAAATCCACAGCTAGATAATTAAAAAAAAAAAAAGATCAAGTTTTCTCCGAAAAAATGTGATGTGTCAACGTTGCGTTGTTGGCTGTTTCCTGTCACGGGCACTAGGCCTACACACACAAGTCAGGTACCATTTTTATCGGGCAACTTTGGGGAATGCGGCGTGGGTGGAAGTTTGTGGATCCATGCAGATTCCAGAACTTCTCATCACAGAAATGTGAGGAAAATGTGTTTTTTGACTAAGTTTGAGGTTTGCAAGGGATTCTGGGTAACATAACCTGGTGAGAGCCACATAAGTCACCCAATCCTGGATCCCCTGGGTGTCTAGTTTAAAAAAATGTATAGGTTTGCTAGGTTTACCTGGGTGCTGGTTGAGCTAGGGTTCAAAATCCACAGCTAGGTACTTTCCATGAACAAATGATTGCTTTGCAGAATATGCAGTGAGTATTAAAGTGAGGGCGTCTGAATCTTCCTCGTGTTCAACAATCTGAGGGCACAGGTGGTTCCTCTTGCACTTCTTAATCCCTTCTCTGCACTTCAGCTCAGGCAATTTCAACTGGGTGCATGGATCAAAGATGGTTGATCATCCTAGTAGTCCCAAATGAATACATATGGAGTGGCTCATTTGCAACACTTGGCTGAAAAGTGTGCAAGTAACCTTAAGGATATTCATTTTTTTCTTCTTCCCTGGCAGTAAGCACATTGGATGAGTGCTCAGCAGATGCAGAAGTTTAAGACACTTCTTTAATTTCTGCCTCTTTGTTATTGCTCAAATATCTTTGTAGTTGTCTGGAGCTTTCAGTCTTCGGTGTTTGCTGGCTTTGGTCCCGTGATATTCTATTAGAGCTTCTTAAAATGCGCCCTTATTTAATATGTTTTCTCTTGAGAGTTGGAATCAAAAAGATGTCTGCACATGGGTGGCGTCTGTTTCTAAAGGATTGGCACTTGTCTTTTAAAAATCAGTTTAGTGCATAAAAAAAAAAAAAAAAAAAAAAACACAGGAGGCTCCTTTCAGTTTTTTGTACCCACCAATACTAGAAGATGGGACTTCAATTCGGAGTGCTGCAGTTCAAAAACCAAGTACCACAAACGCATTGGATTACTTAAAACGTTTGATAAAAAATGTATTCTATATTGAAAATAGGGCCATTTTAGAAAGAATAAAAGACTTGGGTGCAGTTTGCTTTCAGCACCATTTTTCACAGGAAAAGACTCATAAAACTATATTTGAAGTTGCAAGACAGAATAAATTGACAACTAGAATGGAAAAAGACTATGAAAAAGACCTGCAAGTTGATGACACAGCTGGAATCCATTGTATGGAAGCTTTTCGCCATTCCACCTGGTGAAAACAAATCACTTCTAAATATCTAACTTGCACTTTGTGTGAGAAGAAGCTGAGCAGGAACTGCTAAGGAACATACAGCTTTGGAATCCTACTGATCCCCAAACATGAAATGGAAGAGGGACACTGAACAGTTGAGTGCATCTGCTGTAACCATGCAGTAAGCCCTCCCTGCAGGAAATCAACTCCATAAAGCAATTCTACAGCAGTTAATAAATCGAACAGACTTCGTCAAGCTCAGTTCTGAGCTGAGGCAAGGGTGTCCCTGGTCCCCCTTCATTTTTCTAACCATGATAGAGCCACTTATTAAAGCCATAAAAGATGCAAAAGAGTTACAAGGAACAAAGATTGGCTCCAATTCCTATAAAGTTGTTGCTATTGCAGATAATATTCTTTACTTTGCAGAGGTTAAATCATCTATCGCTGCTATGCTTAGTATTATTAAAGGCTACTCCCTTGTGTCACTTTACAAATTGAAGAATACAACTGAATGTATGCTTCTAACAGTACAGTACTTAAGACACTAATGTTGATCAGGGTCTAAAGTTCCTCAAAATTATCTGGGTTTATCCTTTTCAAACAGCATTGTTGATACTGCATACATCAATGTGGACAGAACACTACAAACGATCTAGAATATTAATCAGAAATGGCATCAGAAATAGCTTACATTATGTGGTTGGGTAGAAGCAATGAAAATTATATCAACACCCATTATCAAATACATAATAACAAAAGGCCTAATTACGATGGCGGTGGGACCGCCACCGTCAGCCCATCGGTGGCAGTCCCACCGCCATCGGAGCCAACATTATCGCCCGCTACATTATGATGGCGGGCAGATGCATGTCAGTCGGAGAGACCGACCGCCACAGACCCGACGGGCTCAAGGAGCGGAAAGGGACTTTGGGGGCCTTGGGTTCTGGGGGTGCCCCCCACATATCCCTGCACCATGGGGCAGGCACCGCATGGTACCTTTCACATAGTGCAAGGATATGCAAAATGTGTATTTTCTGTACTGCGGCGTGTGCTTCCAGCCCGCAGCACACGCCCGATACAGAACATACACATTGCGACTGCCTTGAAGGCGGTCTTATTGTAATATCTGCCACATTAAGTACCCCACGAGCTACTTAGACAAGCGTCTAAAAGCGCAACGGAATAGGAAAAATGAAAGAGACCTTTCCACTATCACCCACTAGATGGTGGGAAACAAAGCAATTCCTTTTGTTAGAATAATCCTCACACACTCTAGTAGTGTCATGCTTCATCATCGGGTTCACCCTGACTCCTAAAGGTCAGGGTGGGCTCGACCATATTTCAGGGAGCACTTAGTGAGACATGGCCAGGGGGTATAAAGATTAAAAATCCTCCTGCAGAACCCGGTATCCCTTTATTAGTGGTGCTGCAGGGGATATTAAAATACAAAAATTATGTGGGTAACCAGGAGTATTGTGGTCCTATGACCCTAGTGCTAACATGTTTCAGTCCGAAAAATTGGCCTAAACAGGTCCCGGACTTTCTTCAGGGCAAAAATGTCCTCACTGGTGATTATCGTAAAAGGTGAAAACCTATCGCTATATTCATAAGGGCAGATAGCTGCTCCTTAAAATAACCCATCCGAAAAAAAGATCACTTATCTTATTCTTTGGTAGGTATGTAAAGCTCCTTCTGTGAGAGACAAAAGAGGGAAAGCATAGAAAGACTTCTTACATTTCAAAATTCCCATCTGTGATGTGCTCTGTACAGCCATGCTTCTCAAACAGGGAGGGCGCGTAGGAGCCATCACAACTCGTAGCAATTTGTTACGTGATCACAATTCAATCTTCTAACAGAGCAAATCTGCTCCGTGATATATTTATAGTGAAGTGGCGAAGTAATTAGCATTCTGCCACTAATCCAAGTGTAGTGAAAGTGTATTCAATGAGGCTAGTCCTCATTCCACACCCAACTCACTCACACCTCAAGTCACACCTTTCACCCGTCATTTGGTCATTAAAATCATATGTACATTTATTAGCGTTTTTTAGGTCTTATTGTAATCCCTATGGCAGGACCGTCGACGACTAGTCGGGCGGTCCCATCCCAGATAGGATGGTGGTCGGACAAAAGTCCAACTGCCATCATAATCAAGCCCAAAGTTACCAGATCGACTAGCTATGAAACTCTACAAACCTGCCGATAAACAAGAAAATTTAGTGTTGCACAAAAATTGTATTAGAAAACTCATAGGGACCGAGGCGTACTGAGAATAACCAGCTTTTTTTATTATCTGGCTGCACTTTCAACGGCTAAAGAGACCAGGTGTTTATTAAAATAGTTTCACAACCACCCATCTTTCTAGTGTGCAGTAGAGAAGGACATAATACTGCCATTTACTCAGTTATCCATTTTTTAAGTGGACTGCGCCATAAGAAACATCTTTCAATTTGGTATAAGAACACTGTGCTGAGTGACCCAATAGGACACTCAGCTGGCTGCTGAATCGAGGACAAACAGTTGTCCACATTCTAAACACAGCCACCAGAGAGATGATTGGGGGAAATGAGGCCATTTTACAAGACTTTAGGTCTCATTATGAAGTCTTATGAGCACCCAAGATTACTATAAATCTTGACCACATTTAACAATACCAGACAGAATAGCCCTTGCCTTGTTGTAGGGGGAACACACGCTCCTATCTTCTGGAACCCATTGAGGTACAATAAATTACAGTTGCAATTGAGGTGGGAGGTTTCTGGCTCTGATGGACTCACAGTTGAGTTCTATAAGGGCTACAAGTCAACACTTGCCCATCAACTGGCAAATGTATACCAGGAAGCCCTTGAACTGCGAAGGCTATCATTTAGTACAAGAGGCTATAATTGCAGTTATACAGAAGCCTGATAAAGATGACAGAGTGTAGATCCTACAGACTGTTCTTCATGATGAACCTAGAAATTAAAATTCTTGCCTAGGTGATGGTCAACTGGGTTCGCCCTTTAAAGAAAGGCCTGGTGTTGCCACAGCAATCAAGGTTTATACCTGGGAGAACAACTGATAGACATTTGTTGTCATTTGTATATCAGATTCGACCTGGCATGCTTCTACATGTGGAAAGAGAATTTGACCCTCCTGAATGGCCCTTTCCATTTGCCTTGCTGCATAGAACGGGGATTAGCACCAATATTCTAATACTTAGGAGGCTATTATACACACAAGCTAGGGGCTCTGGTATACCACAGACTTTATCCTGTTCCTAGAGAAGAGAGTCAGGGATGCCCCCTTTACCACTTCCTTTTTGCCAGGACCTCCTTGCCACTTGGGTGAGTCTCATTCACATATGGGGAATAACTTTCCTGACAAAGCATGTATTGTTATCATTCTATGCCAAAGACATCATGCTTTTTGCAAAAAAGTTGGAGATATTCCCACTTACGGACGTAAAAAAATAGACCAACCATCAAATGCCCATATAAATGATGCGAGGAATCAGTCTGCTACTTGGGTACTTGCATCGACAATGATAGGCAACTGTGATTAGAGACAATTATGGCCCAACGATAAAAAAGCTTGCAGGACTAATTGAAAGATTGATAATCCCATCGCTACAAACACACTGCTGGTGTTTAGACAAATTGCAAGCAGTCCTTCCATCGTCATGTGTGTTCGATGTAACAATCAATCAGGGAATTGTAAGCGCGCTACTCACCCGTGAGGGTCTCAAGGCGCTGAGGGGGGGGGGGTCCGCAGATCTGTTTAGCCGAAGAGCCAGGTCTTGAGGGTCTTCCTGAAGGTGTTCAGGGAGGGGGTGCGTCTGATGTCTGCCGGTAACTTGTTCCAGGTCTTGGCTGCAAAGTGAGAGAAGGATCTTCCGCCTGCTCTGGCTCTGTGGATGCGCGGGGTTTCGGCCAGTGCGAGGATGGAAGATCTGAGGTTTCTTTTGGGTACGTGGAAGTTGATTCTGTCGTTGAGGTATTTGGGTCCGGTGTTGTGTAGGCATTTGTAGGCGTGAGTGAGGATTTTGAAAGGGACTCTTTTCTCCACGGGGAGCCAGTGGAGACTTCGTAGGTGTTGGCTGATGTGTTCGTGTCGGGGGATGCCGAGGACGAGTCTGGCGGCGGTGTTCTGTACTGTCTGGAGTTTGCGGAGTAGGGACTTGTTGATGCCGGCGTAGAGTGCGTTTCCATAGTCCAGTCTGCTGGTGATGAGTGCGTGGGTGACTTTCTTCCTTGACTCAGGGGGGATCCACTTGAAGGTCTTGCGGAGGATGCGGAGGGTGTTGAAGCAGCTGGAGGTGACGGCGTTGACCTGTCGGTTCATGGAGAGTGATGAGTAGAGTACGATGCCGAGGTTCTTGGCGTGGTCTGAGGGGGTAGGTGGGCTTCCGAGGGCGGTCGGCCACCAGGTGCTGTCCCATGCAGAAGGGGTGGTACCGAGGACGAGGACTTCTGTCTTCTCGGCATTGAGCTTCAGGCAGCTGTTGGTCATCCAGACTGCGACGTCTTGCATTCCTTTCTGGAAGTTGTTTGGCAGTGGTGGGGTCTTTGGTGAGGGAGAGGATGAGCTGGGTGTCGTCGGCGTAGGATACGATGTTGAGGCCGTGTTGTCGGACGATGGCTGCGAGGGGGGCCATGTAAATGTTGAAGAGGGTGGGGCTCAGTGATGAACCCTGTGGGACTCCGCAGGTGATTTTCGTGGGGTCGGAGAGGAAGGGTGGGAGTCTGATCCTTTGGCTTCTTCCGGTGAGGAATGATCGGATCCAGTCCAGGGCTGTTCCTTGTATGCCTGCGTTGTGTAGTCTGACGACTAGTGTGCGATGGGAGACGGTGTCGAAGGCCGCTGATAGGTCGAGTAGGATGAGGGCTGCGGAGTGGCCTTGGTCCAGGAGGGTGCGGATGTCGTCTGTGGCGGCGAGTAGGGCGGTCTCTGTGCTGTGGTTGCTTCGGAATCCGGATTGGGACGGGTCGAGGACGGCGTTTTCTTCAATGAATCGTGTCAGTTTCCTGTTGACTGTTTTCTCTGCAACTTTGGCTGCGAAGGGTAGGAGCGAGATGGGCGGATAGTTCTTGAGGTAGGTGGGGTCAGCTGTGGGCTTCTTGAACAGGGGTCTGACTTCTGCGCGCTTCAAATCGTCTGGGAAGGTGCCTGTTTTGAAGGTGATGTTGATGGTGCGTTGTAGTTCGGGTGCG
Organism: Calotriton arnoldi; assembly: GCA_963921515.1. NCBI lineage: Eukaryota > Metazoa > Chordata > Amphibia > Caudata > Salamandridae > Calotriton > Calotriton arnoldi. The sequence goes on from CAWUFW010017592.1 coordinate 185,961, forward strand.
ATGGCGGCCACGGCTCTGTGGTAGATGTGAGGGGGGCAGGGGTCGGTGAGGGGGGCAGGGGTCGGTGAGGGGGGCAGGGGTCGGTGGGGGCCCCCCCTCCCGAGTGGATGCTTTTCATGGTCGAGGCGGTGTCTTCGGCCGTGATCGGTGTCCAGTTGGAGATGGTGGGCTGGCTGGTGTTTCCGGGGGGCGGGGGGGCCGTCTGTGGCGCCTGGTGGATGGTCGATTAAGTTGTCGTAGAGGTTTTTGATCTTGAGGTGGAAATAGGTTCCAAGCTTGTCGCAGAGGTCTTGGGATGGGGTGATGTCTGTGGCTTCGCTGCGTGGGTTGGTGAATTCTTGAATGACACTGAAAAGTTCCTTGGAGTTGGTGGAGTTGGCCAAGATTTTGTTGTGGATGAAGTTCCTTTTGGTGGCTCTGATCTGGTTGTGGTAGTCCGTCATGGCGTCCTTGTAGGTGGTGTGGTTTTCGGTTGTCTTGGTGTTTCTCCAGTTCTTCTCCAGGCGTCTGCAGGTGCGTCTGGCTTCTTGGAGAGCGGTTGTGAACCAGGCGGCTTTCCTGGGGCGTTGTCTGTCGGGGTTGCGTAGCGGGGCGAGCTCATCTGCGCAGTTGGAGATCCAGGTGTGGAGTTCTCTGGCTGCGTAGTTTGCGTCGGGTGCCCAGGTGTGGTGTTCTCGGTTGAGGGTGGAGTTAAGTTGCTCGTCGGTAACCTTGCTCCAGTTCCTTCGTGGTGGGCGTGGGGCTGGTGTGGGTGCCCTGGGTTTGTTGATGGCGAAGTGTACGCAGTGGTGGTCGGTCCATGGCGGCTGCGTTGTGTGGCTGAAATGGACACTGTTTCCTGCCGCGAAGATGGGGTCGAGGGTGTGTCCTGCTCTGTGGGTCGGTGTGTTGACGAGTTGTTTAAGTCCGATGCTGGCGAGGTTGTCACGAAGGATAGTGGAGTTGGGGTCGCTAGGGTTGTCGAGGTGGAAGTTCAGGTCTCCAATGAGTATGTAGTTTGTTGAGGCGATCGCGTGGGGTGCGATGAAGTCGGTGATGGTGGCGGCGAAGGGTGGCCGGGGGGTCTGTAGACTAGGGTTCCTCGGAGTGTGGCTTTGGGGGTGGTCTGGATCTGGAAGTGCAGGTGTTCGGCGGAGGGGAAGGTTTCGCTGGAGGTGGTGAGGCGGAGGGTGCTCTTGTGGGCGATGGCGAGGCCCCCTCCTGGGTGGTTGGGGCGGTCTTTCCTCTGGATCTTGTATCTGTCTGGGATGGCGGTGCTGATGTCGGGGGCGGAGGATGCGTTGGTCCAGGTCTCTGTGAAGGCGGCGATGTCGGGCGAAAGAGAGTCGAGTAGGTTCCAGATTTCCATGGCGTGTTTGTGTACGGAGCGTACGTTGAGGAGGATGCATTTTAGGGTGTCGCCGGTGCTGGCGTCGGCGGTGTTGGAGGCCGGGGTGGCGGTGAGGGTCTGGCGGCAGTGGAGGCAGGAGAACTGGTCGTGTTCGGCGAGGCCTGTTGGCATTCTCCAAGTCTTCCAGGGTTGAGTGCGAGGAGGGTGGTGGTGTCGTAGCGATGGGTAGTGGGAGGGCCAGGGTTCCTGGCGCTGGCCGCGGTCGGGCACAGACGGGCTTGCCTTTGGCGCCGCCATTAAGTAGGGGAGGTGGGGGGGAGGTGGGAGGGAGGGAGGCTGGGAGGCTGGAGCAGGGGAATTCCGGGGGGGAGGGACCGCAGGGGCAGCAGCGGCGAAAGGCAAAAGGAACAGGCAGGCACGAGAAAATAAAAACAGTGGTGGAATTCGAGCAAGACACAGATGGGCACAATAACTGTGGCACAACAGGGAAAAAAATTGGAGCAGGAGCGGGCAGCAGCCTCGAACCTCCCAAGGAGGAGGTCGGGGTCTGGAGGCAAGAGACGGCACAGCGGAGCAGTGGGAAGAGAGTGGACCTAGACCGAGGGTCGGAGGTAACACTATCGCTTATCCATGATGGGCAGGAGTGCCCTGATTAAACGGATTGTATTAGTCAGGTTTTTATATCTATTTAAAAAATATCCTTGTAAATTACTGCATAGACTGTGTTAAGGGGTCCTGCAACCTCAGGTTCTCCCAAATATACTGGGTCCAGATGGACGGGTTCTTAGCGACCCATCCCTCATAGCAGAGAGTTTCGCACTTTACTTTGCAGAGTTATACACCCCTAGGGAACTCCTGCAGGAAGATATTATACGCCGCTTCCTAGCTGACCTACCGCCTCGCGCCCTTTCAGACGAGGCACGAGCAGACCTTGAACTTCCATTCACCGAAGAGGAGATTTGCACTGCGCTGGGAGACTTTAACTCTGGAAAGGCGCCGGGTCCGAATGGGTTCCCATGCAAATTTTTCAAGAAGTATTATTCCAAATTAGGGCCTCATTATCTCCAAGTTGTCGATGAAGCTAGAGACCGGGGGTGCCTACCACGAGGTTGGAGACATGCGGAAGTGGTTGTATTCCATAAACCAGGCCGGCCCCGGATTAGCACGCTTCATATCGCCCCATTTCATTGTTAAATGTCGAGGCCAAAATTTTGGCCAAGGTGTTGACCAATCGCCTCCAACCTCACATAACCAACTTTATATCCAGACCAGGCTGGATTCATGCCCCAGAGGGCTACGCGTCATAATATCCGACGAGCGCATACTGCCATAGCCACCGTTCAGGGAAAGGGAGTGCCGGCCGCTCTCCTGCTGGCGAATATGGATAGGGCGTTTGACTCCCTTAGCTGGGTCTACTTTTTTTTTTTTTTTTTTTTTTAAGTCTGTTTATTGACATTTCAAGTGTTAAGTGCAATATCACTGCCTTGCAAGGCAGCACAAACAGTAACTAAACATGCAACCAACCGGTGATCGACCGTTGCAAAATAACATTAATAGCAAATGTCCAATCAGCATCAGCAATTGCATCTACAGCAGCAAGAACATCTATACACGTTAGCATTGTCTCTATTCATTCTGTGAACTATTGGTAGCCAGTTGTTGCAGATATTGGCGTAATGGCTCCCAAATGTCCTTGGGCCTAGACGTTGTAGGCAATTCTTCTCCATATAATGCAAGGTTTTCTTTGCAGTACACCATGTCCTTAATCCAGTTCTCAGTTTTCGGGGCTATAATACTTTCCCAATGTAATGCAACTCGGCGCTTGGCCATCAACAATGCAATGCGCACAAACTTACCCATCGTCCCTTTTAGTTGAGGTACATAAAGCAAACAAATTGATGGTGTACATTGCAATAAAATCCCAGCCATATCCTGTATGCGTTTCAACACTCCTTCCCAGAATAGTAGTACCCGTCTACATTCCCACGCTAGATGCCAAAAGTCGGCATCAGATTGGCCACACCGCTTGCAGTTGCTTGTTTCCCTGAGGCCACACATATAGTTTAAGAGGGGTATGATAAGTTTGGTGAATATACTTAAAGTGTATAATGCGCAAATTTCCGTTGGGCGCAAGGGTGCTGGTTAATTTGCATATATGCTCCCATTCCGTTTCCAACAGTGGTGTTAATCTGTCATTCCAGCGTGCCAGGCTTTTATCCGGTTTAGTGACTTTCTCATCCCGCACTTCCCTATATAATTTGGTTACCAGCTTGCGCCATGAGGGTGCAACCAGTAGCATTTGTAAAGATCGCAGTGCTGGGGGTTCAGCTGGATATGTGTTATAATGGGTTTTGATAGCCTGCGTATGGTGAAGTTAAACAGCAGTGAAGGGTTAGTAATATACTGAAGGTCCTCTGCAGTGATAAAGTGTCCGTCAGGATAGATATCCTGCATGGTGGCTATACCCACCTCTCTCAACGCCCTCAGTGGGCCTTCCTCTCGCGCTGATAATGCTGCATGATGCGCAAGGGGTAGTGCTGGAGCATATATAGGGAGCTTGTTGGCAATAGTGCCTATAGCCTGCCATGCTGCTATAGTGGTGTCCAGCGTATTAATTTCGGTTTTTTGCGTGCCTCTGCGCGTGTGCGTGAGAATGCCAGCTAGGGGAATGGGATGAGCGTCGCCGTCTTCTACTGCGACATGCGGAGTGTATGCGTGTGGTTTGAACCAATAATATGCATATTGCGCTTGGGCACACAGATAATATATAAAAGGGTCTGGAGCACTGAAGCACCCCCTAGCATAATCCAGCGTCAATGTGGCCCAACTCACCCTAGCCTGCTTACCCCCCCCATATCAGTCGGAGAAAAGACCGCACCTCTCTGAAGAAATGTTGTGTCAATTTGATTGGGATATTGCAGAATAAGTATAAAACACGTAGGAGTATGACCATTTTGATGACTGCAATGCGATCTGCGAGGGACAAGGGTAGAGTGTTCCATCTATCTATCTGCTGCTCTAGGGAAGCGCATGCTCTGCCATAGTTTTCTTTAATTACAATCTCAGGGTCGCGATGCACCCAGACACCCAAATATTTTACCAGGTCCGTAGTCCACACCAGGGGATAGTCCATACTCAGGGGGGGTCGTTATAGGTGTTAGCGGCATCACTATCGATTTGTCCCAATTAATTTGCAGGCCAGAGAATAATCTGAATCTAATATATTCCCTCAACACCTGCGCTAGATAGCGTCGCGGTTCTCTAATAAATAACACCATATCGTCGGCGTAGAGAGATATATCAATCGGACGATGTAGGAAATTGAGAGCAGACTGTGTCGCTGGCGAATAATGTAGGCCAGCGGCTCGAGCACCAGTGCGAAGAGGAGTGGCGAGAGAGGGCACCCTTGACGAGTGCCTCTATGGATCAGAAATGGTTTTGATGTCAAGCCCCCGACAAGCACCAATGCTGAGGGGTCGGAATATAAAAGTCGTACCAAACCAAGGAACAAAGGTGGAAATCCCATGTGCTTCAAGATGTGGAACATGCAACTCCACTCTATGGAGTCAAACGCCTTTGCTGCGTCTAGCATGACCGCGGCGGCATGTAGGTCTGGGTCTAAGACATGGAACATTGCAAATATTGTTCTTAAATTGTGAGATGTGGAGCGTTCTGGAATAAAACCCGATTGGTCCGAAAGGACCAAGCAGGGCATTAGGGGCTGCAGCTTGGTAGCTAATATTTTTGCCAGAATCTTGGCATCAAGATTAATTAGTGACAGCGGCCGATATGATTCGCAAAGATCTGGAGCCTTGTCCTTTTTTAACAATGGGATAATTAGTGCCTGGCGAAGAGATGGCGGTAAAATACCCGATTCATGTGCCTCTGCATACATTTCTAGCAGGTGAGGCGTGACTAACTAAATATGTTCTTTATGAAATTCGGCTGTAAGACCGTCCGGCCCTGGTGCTTTTTGATTGGGGTATGCGCGTAAAGCCGCCTTTATGTCTGCTTCATCAATCGGTTGGCTTAAATATTTGCGATGGCTATCTGCCAGCCATGCACAAGCTATATCAGACAAATATGCCTCTAGTTCCAGGTCAGGCGCAGATCCCCGCGATGTGTTGGCGTAAAACACACGGAATTGATCCACTATCTCCATAGGGGCATAGTGTTCCACTCCCTGAGGGTCTGTGATTTTAGTTATGTGGTGGTGGTCGGCTCGAAATTTAATTTTGGCGGCCAGGCTGCAGCCTGGTCGTCCTCCTTCCCCATACGCCTGTGCCACGTATCTGCGAGAAAGATAGCGGATCTCAGATTCCGCTAAGGAGTCATATTCCAATACTAGTTCGTGAATGCGGGCCAGTGTTTCGGGACAGGGAGCGATTGTGTATTGGCGTTCCAAATCTGTCAGTGTTGCTTCGGTCTTTGCTAGTTGGCCTCTGATGTCTTTCAAGATACCAGCCGTGGTGCTGATACAGACCCCCCCTTATGGTCACTTTGAAAGCCTCCCACAATGTAGACGCACTTTCCACGGTGCCTGTGTTAAGGTCAAAATATTGTTCTATGGCTTTTCTTATGTCGTCAGTGTAAATGGGGTCTAAAAGGGCCTCCGAGCGAAAGCGCCACATGTAGGGGCAATGAACATTAGCAGGAATCCTAAGGGCAAGCTGCACCGGGTTGTGGTCTGAGAGAGTGCGCGGGAGTACAATAATGTCAGTGACCCACCCATTCGCCCCCTCGCTAAGGAGCCAATAGTCCATTCGGGACCAGGTATTGTGTGCGGGCATAGCATGTGTACCTTCCCTTGTTGCGCAGTTACGCAGCCTCCATACGTCCACGAGGCAGAATTCGAGCATGGCATTATTAATACTGTGAGCTATTTTAGGTGTACGTAGACCATGCGGGCTTGATTTATCTAATTGAGGGTCTAGATAAGTGTTGATCTCTCTCCCCCCCCCCCCCCCACACACACAATGTCCGCTTCGGGCCACTCACGTATCATGCTACACAGTCGTGTGAAGGTCTCTGGTTCATCTGCTATGGGACCATATACATTAATGAAAGTGACAAGGGAGACTCCTAGTTTACCGTGTACCATAGCACAGCGTCCCTCTTTGTCTATATAGGTTTTGATTGGTGTAAAGGAAAGCCCCCGTTTAATCAGAATAATAACCCCTCTGGCATATGAGGAATACGATGAGGCTAGTTTATACCCGGCCCATTTAAGAGCGATCTTAGCCTCGGATGTCTTAGTCAGATGCGTCTCCTGGAGGAGAGCGATCCGAATTTCATGACGATCCAGATAGGCAAACACTTGACTGATTTTTTTTGGGGAGTATTGAGCCCACGAACGTTCCAAGTCAAACAGTTATATTCATCACCCATGCACAGAATGAAATCCGATACCCATAGAGTTCAAGTCCTCCCCGCAATGCACAAGGAATGCAATCAACATACGCCTCAGCCGGCAGGCCGGTACAATCACAGGAACAAACCCCAGATCAGAACAAGTAATCCCCCCCCTCCCCCACCCACTTCAGCATACCCCAATTGCCAAAGCCATCCCATGTTCCAACTAAGAACCCCAACAAAAATGAATACAATCGAATCAACATTTGGGGGACACCCATAGGGGGGGGAACGCTGCGGCACGGTTAACTCCCCGATGACCATGGGAGATGGCCGTCCAGTCGATCGTTAGCTTCGAATACCAATTACCAAGTCTCATTCTACAGTTACACCCCGCTCATCTATTGGGCTTCTAGAACAGTACCCTTCCTATATATAATCAAATCATTCACAGCAATAGCAAAGGGGCAGATATGAAGTGAATGCCCCTACAATAGTTTGGACGCTGTGCAACAAAAGGAAAAAACACAAAATGACAAGGCATCATCACACCATTTAGTACCAGTGCTTAGAGTGTAACCGTAATCAGATCAGGGGCTATGCAGTAACGTTTGAAGAGAGGTGACAATGTACCATGAACATCTCTTAGCCCTAGTCTTCTAATGCATCCGGTGGGGCCGACCTCCTGTGTTTAAGAGACTTAGTAAAGTCCATAGCTTGTTTTGTAGTGGCAACATTTTTTGCTTTGTCGTCTGCACCAATACTGAGTCTGGCCGGATATAGCATTGCATATGGTATGTTTTCGGCAAGCAGGAGCTTTTTGACCGGCATGAATTCTTTTCGCGCCGCCTGGACTGCCGCCGTAAAATCAGGATAGAAAGTGATGGCGTTTTCCCGGATATTGAATAGAGCCCTTTTGACGAGAGATGCGGAGCACTGCGTCGCAATCTCTATAATTTAAAAGGCGCACTATTATCGGCCTCGGCGAGGTCCCGGGCGGCGGGCGAGTCGCCAGCACCCGATGTGCTCGCTCCACTATGAGCACTTCAGATAGGTTTTCCGCGCCACAGATATCTCGGAGCATTTTCTCCACGTAGGTCTCAAGTCGGCCAACATTTGTAGATTCCTGCAGCCCCATTATGCGTAGGTTATTGCGCCGGGACCAAGCCTCAAGGTCCCCATTTTTTGCCTGTATTACGGCCAAGATTTTTTCCATGTCGGAGGTTTTTTTGGCAACCTGCTGTAGGCCATCCTCGGCATCGGAAATGCACTGCTCCGCCTCGCCCAATCTAGTAGCTTGCTTATCCAGTTTAGCGGACATGTGGTCCATGCGAGTGCTCAGCAATTCTATCTTCCCATCAATGGTTTGTAGGCTAGCTTGAATGGCCGCCAGTGCCTTTTCCACCGCAGACGGTGCCTCGGCCCCGGTATCTTGCTCCATATCCGATGCTGCGCCCTTTTGCGGTTTAGCTGGTTTATGGAGGTCGAAAGTGAGGCGCGGTTGGAACTTGTCAGTTCTGCCCATGACGACTGGGGAGCGCCACTACGGGATACCGCACCCCGCTCGCGCCTATGCAATTGTTCCGCTCCCGGACACCAGGCACCGCCCATGCGACAATACACCAGCTCGCGGGGCCCCGAGGCAGGCACGTTCAGCTATATAGAAATTATGCAGACTGCAACGCTAGACAGGCATTCATAAAGAGCCGGGAAAAGGCCCTCCGCGCGTCAGTGCAAACAGAAATTGCTGTATGTGACGGGGTGGCGATTAGAGCAGCCGGTGCACGTGTCGCTCCACGGTGCGCAGCTAAGACAGATTACGTTGCCCAGATAGGACCCATCTACCATAATCCTCAATATTAATAAAATATGCAGTGTCCATATACATGAGAACTGGTGCCCAGGATATAGTACAGAACAGCAGCGGGAGTCCGCACATGCAGTGCAGCCACTAGATCAGCAAAATGAATAGTCAGTTCAATGTGCGCTCCACTCGAAAATTCACAGCACCTTTGCAAATAGCCCCCCGCTGCTTCACAAAGTAGCCATAAGTGCCGCTGCACGGCCAGCAGAGAAATGGACAATTTTATATGGTGCACGTTCAACAACGCCGGGAGGTCCCCCCCAGCAAAAGCAATCCCTTAAGGAGCCTCCAACTCGCAACAGCAGCAGATCACTTACTGGGCCGGCGGCCGCCGCCGTCTCCCAACAGGTGGATGGTGCAGTTCACAACTGACAGGGTGAGGCCACAGCGAGAGTCCAACTAGGCCCCACACACACTTCCAGACATGCATGCAGCCGATGGCTACAGTTTGCCGCTATGTGTAGTGCGCGGGGGTCTCAAAATGCCCAGTCTCACCTCGGTTCGCGACGCAGCTCAGGATCCGCAGGTAAACAATTAAATTAATATAAGTCCACGTCAGAGAGGTCGAGATGTCTCCGCCACCAAGCAATCCTGATGGGAATCACCCGGTTCCGATAGCAGCAGATCTCACCCCAGGCCAGCAGCCGCCGCCGTCCCCGGCAGCAAGTTAGTGGTGCAGTTCAGAAAGGGCAGGGCGACCCCGCCGCGCTCGCGGGCTCCCACGTTACGGCCGGCAGCACGTCGCCTCAGTGGTCAGCGCGCGGGAGGGGTCCCAATTTCTCCGATCTCACCCAGGCTCTCGATGCAGCTCTGTCCTGCCGACGCGATGTTCCCAGCTGTCCGCTCACAGCGCCATGATGGTCCGAGTCCTCATGTAACGGTCTCCGCAGCAACGCCCTAGGGGGTCAATGTGCACCGCTGGCACACACTTCACGCCAGGGCACCCCTCGGACCAGCAGACAGAGGGCAGGGGTTTACAGGCAGGACGCCGCGGTCCCCCCAGCAGTAGCGGACGTCCAGCTTGGCGCCTCTCCCTTGTGCGCAGGCCGCAGTGCACGGGCCGGCCCAGCTCCAATACTCCGGTCGGGGGCACACCGCGGGCATTAAGATGACCCGGCTCGAGCCGACTGTGCAGCGCCCACAGCCCACTTAGGCGCAGCACCTACCGAGCGTCTCCGCTCCACCAGGGGTGAAGTAGGCAGCTCCGGGGCAGCGATCGTCATCGGGCGGCCGCCATGTTGGGCCCGGCTCGATACCTCAATCTACGGTTTCCTTTCCGTTTGGCTGCCTCAAACAGCGATGTGGCACTGCAGTTAGTCAACCCAGCAGTTAGAGAAGGTATTGCGCCCCTTTATCGGTGCAGATGGCAGTTGGTGAAGCAGGATAAATGCAGGATTATGCGGACAGCCGGCGGAGCTGCACTACAGTGCGGCCATCTTGCCGAGCGCCAGCCACGACCCGCTTAACTGGGTCTACTTCTTCGCACTCTTAGACCGACTAAACATTGGCCCGCGATTCGTCATATGTAAAACTGCTATATACAGATCTTACAGCGTCCGTGCGGGTTGCAGGATCCACTTCCTTCACATTTTCAATTGGCAGGGGCACCCGCCAGGGGTGTCCCCTGTCGCCATATCTCTTTGCTCTAGCTATGCAGCCCTTGGCGGCGTGGGTGCGGATAGATGCGCAAGTGGCGGATTTTGAGTGGGACCAGGGGCTCTCGGACCGTATCGCATTATATGCGGATGATGTCTTATTCTTTTTAACGGACATAAATAGGACGGGACCGAGGCTGCTTCGCATTATGCAAATTTTCGGTGAATCATCGGGTCTGTTCATGAATCCGCGTAAATCCACTTTGTGGGTGCTGGGGGGTTTGGGGCCTTGGGCCTCGGCAGTTCAGGTGACGACAGAGGGTGTGAAATACCTGGGAGTCTTCCTGTCGGATCTACCGAGAGTGGCATGGGACAGAAATATTGTATCAATATGGTCACGGGTACGCGAGGAGATGAAAACTTGGTCACACATGCCCCATTCTATATATGGCAGATCGGCTATTTTTAAAATGGTGTCTTTGCCGCGCCTGCTCTATCAATTGCAGAACCATCCATACCCAGTATCCCCCATGTGGTTTTGCCAGGTTAATGCGGCATTGGGACAATTCCTGTGGGTAGGGGGGGCGTCCAGAGTGGCGCTGCAGACTTGCTTTCAGTCAACGTATTGCGGGGGGCTGGCCACGTCGGATGTCCAATCGTATTATATGGCAACGCATCTCCTGGTGCTGAATGAATGGTGATTGGGGACAGGAAGGACCTCGCTTACGCAGTGGAGCGAAGATGCATGGGGGAATCCACCCTACATACCATTTTGTACTCGGCGTTATTACGCAATTCTCTACCGTCGGCTACACGGGTGGTATTCCAGGTATGGAAACAATCCCTCCGCAGGATGGGGTGGTGGAACAAGTTAACTAGGGAAACCCCACTGTGGCACAATGGTTGTTTGCCGCAGCTGGCTGCGCTACCCGGATTTCGAGGGTGGGATGATATAGGGGTCTCAACATTAGGAGATGTAATGCGAGGCTTGGTACTGAAATCATTCCAAGATCCTCAACAAGAGTACCAGATGCCAAGAACTCAGTTCTATAAATAGCTTCAATTTCGGCATGCCATTTACCCTAGTATGTCTGGGTTAGAGGGTCTCCCTGAATTCAGTCCGATTGAAGCCAAGGTCTTCATGGGTGATCTGCAGGACCATAAAATATCAAAGATCTATCAGTCCCTGGTGACCCATAGCTCCACTACTTTGGATAAACTTAGAGAGGCATGGGCTGGTGACATTGGCCAAATAGACGGAGACAATTGGATGGACGCATTGGCCTCTCCTAGGGAAGCAGCGATAGCAACGAGATTGCGTCTTATTCAATTTAAATACCTTCACCGGGTTTACTATACCCGGCTCAGGCTGTGGAGGGCGGGCCTTGTGACATCCCCGATATACCTGCGCTGTGGTCGGGAGTAGGGGTCCCTAATACATACAATTTGGCATTGTACAGCACACACTGACAAAATTTTGGAGAGGGGTAATGGCCTGTCTAGCAGAAGTGTTGGGGTGGGAGCTCCCCTTCTCACCAAGATTGGCAATCTTACATATTATGGAGGGTATAGGAGGTAACATTTATAAGAGGCACTTGTTACTGCTGGGGCTGACATTGGCTAAGAGGGATATAGCAAGGCTGTGGAAAGCGACGGCCCCACCTTCTCTCTCGGCATGGAAGAATGGGCTGGACTTCTGCATGGGGTTAGAGATCCCAATATTCAAGGCCAGGGGTTGCCCGCAAAAGCATCCTAAAATCTGGAAGAGATGGGCAGATTATCGAGGCCTAGACTTGGACCCGGTGCCCCCGGTGGATGCATCAGTAACTATGTTGATATGTGGCCCTTGGGGTAGGGGACCTGAAGTGCGGTGAGGGAATTGATTTGTGGGGATGGATGACGGTGTGGCAAACGAAACGCAGTAGTGAGTTAGTGCAACGGGGGGGGGAGGGTTCAATGCGTTTATGTTATATTGTTTTTAATAATTATGATAAGAATGTATAAACTAATTGTCAATGACAATAATTTGCAATGTCTTATATGGCAGATGTTTCCTGGGTCAAGGAGCTCTGCACTGTACATGACTCTTGACACAATAAAATTTGTTTAAAAAAATATATATATCCTTACACCACTGAGTGAATATTTCTTTGCTAACCGAGATTCTTATTTATTCGACTGATGTGGGTGTGGCAAAAGTCCTAGATTAAACTGGGAGACCCATACATTACCAAAAATACTTTCAATTGTCCTATTCACCTGTCCTAATACGCATTACTGCATCGACTTCCGGCTCACTTGCATCAGACACACTATTATAGGCCACAGACATCACCTATCTGTCTCGTAAACTCTCAGGTAACTCCCCTGTGCTTTTTGCAGTTGCTCAGCACCCCCTGCACTACAGAATATGGAATTTCCCTTCAAAGTCCCTCCAAGACAGTGTTTTCACCATTCAAGAGGTTATAGTTGAGTTTTTGAAAAACGCAACGAGGGGTCAGTAAAGCGTTTCTCTACAATCTAGGAGACTTTTAAGGTCTATATTCAAGGTATCATCCTGTGGAAACAGGGATTTCTCTAACTGGAGCATGCACACGCTCAACACGGGAACTCAAGTGTGTTGGCTGAGCTTAGCTCAACTCGTCTCACTTTTAGGGACTTGGCCCAACGTGAATGTTTCTATTCGGGACAATTAAGTCTTGGTCACGTGACCAAGACCTTGATGGTCGAAACATGCCGGTTTGTGCTTGATGTGCTGTAAACAAAAGTATAAGCATAAGAATACTTGGAGTGCAGCCCTTTCAACCTTGTTGCGATATTTTGGAAGGCTTTATCCAGCTTCAACGCCAGCACCAGCTGCAAGTGCTCGCCAATATCTGTGAAGGACAGCTTTGATGACTAATCTATATACATCTATATCTCTTTCGATATATGCATTTTTCTGTGCCTGCACACTACCTTTGTTTACTGGAACAAGGTTTGTGATGCTATTGATGTTTATTATGATGAAATAATACAAAATAAAATACTTTCATTCGGTGCCATCTTGTTATGCGCCGTACTGGTTTGATGCTCAGTGCAGTGTGCCTCATCTTCCGACTGAAAAATATAAATTGTGCACGGGAGACTTAAGCTTCAGTGCTTAATTTGAACCAGTGCTCTCGTGCTCAGAACCTGCATTTTTCATGAGCACCAGTTAAGGTAGGCACCAGGAGATTAAGGGCCTGATGTATCCAAGAGTTTTGCCCATTCTGGGTCTATGAGAAAATGCTTTAGTACATATGGCCCTAAGTGATTTGCCCAGAATCACAGGATGTTAAGCTAACGCAGAGACTCAAACCTGGTTCACCCAGCTCCGAAGTTGGCAGCTCAGGCCATTACACCACATCCTTTCTGCACTTTCATGGTTAGTAGTTAGTTCTATTTTTGGCTGCGCCAACAGGAGAAATGGGCTGGTGCAAGCTGCCTCCTGACGAGAGCCCCAGCACTCATTTTTTCTACAAATTAATCACTGCCAAGCTTACACAACTAATACAAACTGTGCACTGTACAATCTGGTCAATTTGTGCCATGGCTAAAGAGGCGAGAATAGAGCAGCTCTACCCCCTTGCTCTTAAGTTCAACAATCCAGCACTCCCCGAACACTTGATTAAGGGAGTATAAGCAACGTAAGAAAATCAGGCCTCCTGAAAATAGGTCAGTTGTTCATACATGGCAAATTCCTAATGTTGGGACAATTCCGGGGGAAGACCGTCATCAATGCTTTGGATACATTTACCTTTTACAGGATTTGACATGCAGTATTGACTATGTCCCCAATTACCAGATGAGCAGACAGTTTCTTCCACTTACGCACCTCATTGCGGTCCCCGACTCACGGGGATGGGTCTCCCGACTGTACAAGTTATATATATAGACTGTGTGACTATTGCGGACAATAAAGCTGTGCAAAAATGGGAACAGGATCTAAATTAGAGGACTGAAGATGGAATTTGGAAATATTGCTGTGCTCAAACTCAATATATACAAATAAACGACAGGCGCAAATAATTGCATTTTAAGTACCTGAATATACTGTACTCACCAAATTTTCTTCACTCCAGACCCTCACACTGTTAAAGATGTCTTTATAGAAGCAGCCTGCTTTCTTTCCACCTAGCCTGAGAATATCCATGTGTAAATGTTTACTGGTCTGAAACTGCACAAGTTTTCAGTGAGATATTAGGCATACACATTGAGTTCTTCCCTTGATTAATGTTGCTGTGCTACAGTTTCTCTCCCTGTAGCAGTAAAAAGGTTGGCTGTGGTGCAGATACTCTTGGCAAAGCATAGAGATCTTCATTCCTGGATGAAGGGCCCACCACCAAAAGTGAAAGACTGGCTAAAAGATGCTGCATTTAGTGGCGAGTCCGCTGAGGTATATGCTGGACTACAGGCAACGTAGGCGAGACCAAAGGATATCTGTGGCCCAGTCAGACACTACCTAGACAGCAGGAAAGATGGTGGTACCCTGTAAAGAGAAGGGTGAAGGCTGATATACAAGGCATTACATGTAAAGATATGGGTCAATATGATGCTTGACGGACCCCATAATTGTCCCCCTGCCGTGATCATATTTGCAATGCCTGGAATCACATTCTCAATTATTAAGGGTTTATTTGATATATGTAAATCTAAATGTGCAAGGTAATCTAGAATACAACTATATTCAACGTTAATGTTGTATATGTGCCTGTAGTACAGGTTTGAAAGATTTGTAATTTTCTTTCAATTCGAAACTAATAAAAAAAAGTTTAAAAAATACTGTTGATTTTGCTATGGAGTTACAAAATAATAAAAATCATATCGTTCCATGAGCTGGGTACCGTGGAAGGAAGCCAGTCTGCTTAGAGTTGGGGATTCATATGTGAATGGCTTTCTTTTACCTATCATGCAATTACAGGATCATTTTGGTTTTCGAAAAATCTGATTTTTTTTTTTTTTACTTCATCAAACTTGAAAGCTCCCTGTTGAAGATGAAATTCATGCAAGCTATGTCTGATAGAGAATTTACTATATGCCCCCTAACTGAGAACGAAGGGTAAATCAGTTGTATTAGAACGTTATTTGGGGAGAGAGGAATTTTCATTTCGAGGGTGCATCGAGTCTAGGGTCACACAGAGGAAAGCTGTAAAAATGTCCTTTCTGAAGGCTAAAGGAAGGCACATCAAGATTCGGGAAGGCTTATTGCACTACCTGAAGACACCATTGCTGCTGAAAGAGGAGACAAACAACTGTCTTTTTAGTGGAATAATACTTCTTCTGTCCCACTAAGATATGCTGGTGAGGGCAAGGCTATCTAAGAAACTTAAACAGGCTCCTTTTGGTGCTAAGAGTAGATAAGTTAGAGAGGGAAAGGGCAGGGTTAGAAAGCCGATGCAGAGAAATTTTGAATTACTGTTCTAATGTTGCAATATTTTTTACTTTTCTTTTGTTCAGCACTATTGTTGCCATTACCTTGCAAGTAATTCTTTAGTGCTTGATTAACAAAAATCATTGCAATTAAAACATTAGTATTCTGAATAAAAACAGTTCCTTGATCATTTTAAAAATTTGATGTGTTAATTAACTAGGTCCATTGTTGTTTCCCTAATTCGCCAATTGATATACAACTGTACCAACAAAAATGTTTCTATGGTTACAGGCTGTACTGGAACATTGATACTTCATATTCACATCTTTTAGCGCAGTCGTTCATTAATCATAAAACAAATAACATAATGATCAAGTTCCCAGGAATATACAATAAAAGCTATAAACATTGTGTGACATGGTGCAAATGAGCTATAAAGTGCCTACTTGTGAGAGCTGTAAACATTATGTACCATCGTGCAAATGAACAATAAAATGCCTCTATGCTTTCATATACTCTTTAGAGCTTGATTACATAAGTTGCCAAAAAACTGAATCATTGGGTCAAACTGCAAAGATATTCAAAGTACCAGTAGCCTAAAAACTATAACCTTATATTTTCCGAACCTTTAAAATGTCCCTTAATAGTTATAAACAAGTAAATTTAAACTACAGGCACCAGCAGTTTTACAGCAATTGATAACATTTTTATCATTTGACATATCAATGGAATCAACGCACCCAATAAACATAAAATAAGGGCCAGGTGTGCTGATCTTACCAGAGCCTTAAGGAATAAAGGTTTTAATAATGCACAACGTGTTAAGCAGTTTAGGACACACAATATGTAATGAGGTTTCACACGGCCACCCCACAATCTAAATTCAGTAGTTGGCCATTGTTGTATCCAGGTTGGCGTGCCCTCCTTAGTTGGGTATATGCCAAGTCTTAATTTTAAAAATGTTTCCTTCATACGAGCAGAGAAATAGGAATTCAAATAGGGCTGAATTTGCAAGGACTGATGAGAGTTAAATCACAGACCAAGCATGTGTTTTTGGCACTAAAGCTGCCTTATCCGTATTAAGTGAATTAATTTGAACCTATTTTTTTAAAAACTGTTTAAAACTGGGCATTGTCTTCCTGGAAACCTGTACTGCAGATCAAAACTCCGATACATGTTAAAATATGGGCTCTCCAGGCGTCTGTGTAGGCAGAACAAATGATTTCACACCAGCAATTATTTGCTAAAGAGTCAGGGTCAGATAAAACCAAGTAATACATATCAAAATAAAAATTACCCTTGCACCACCATGGACGGTCTTTGGAGACCAAACTCTAATCTGATTTCAACTTAGCCAATTGACCTGGGGATTCTAAAGACTGATTTACAGGCCTTAATTACTAGTAAATCCAATAATTTAGCATCTTTCCCCCTGGTAAGAGGCGAGCCATATGCAACTGTTGGCTGTAGCTTGGCTCCCAAAACTTTAAGAAGATATTTATATGATCGACATCTCAATGATTTACGTAAGCATTTGAAAGCGTAAATTAAAGTTGACGTTTTTGCCCTCAAAACTATAAAAATGCTTTTAAACGAGAAGTTATAAAATAAAATGCGCAGGTATGTATATGTCCACTTCAATTGGCCCACCTCTAGCCCTCCATGATTTAGTCTCAAGTTTCACCGGGGCACTTTTCATGATTTTAGTTTTTTAACATTCAGTTCCAGACCATTAACTAAAATATAACTCAACAAAATCGTATCATCAGCGCATTGTAAATAGCTAAAATGCACCTCAGCAAGTTTCGGAGGATGGGTATTGACAGACTCAAGGTGCTGTAGTAGGTCTGACAAAAATATATTTTTTAAAACAAGGTGCAAGTACACAGCCTTGTTTAAGGCCATTATAAGTCTTAATTTTTGGAGACAAAGTAAAACCGTCAATTAACTTGACCTGAACCCAAGTATTGGTATACACGAGTATTATAGCATCCAACAACTTTCGGGGAATACCCCATCCTGCAAGTTTTTGCCATAGTGATACTCTTGGAACTGAATCGAAGGCAGCTTTTAAATCGAAATCTATAAAACAAATGTATAGATTTTGTATTTTTAAAATAGCCCGCTCAGCTAGTAACGTAAGGGCCAACAAATTAGTAATTGTAGATTGGCCCTTACGAAATCCTGTCTGGTTAATTGGGATTATTTCCTGCAATGCTGCCCAACTTTCCAAATCAATCAGTAATCGAGAAGCAAACACCTTAGCTTCTACATCAGTTAAGGCAATTAACTGATAATTGGCAGGATTATCCACTGGACCGCTTTTGAAAATTGGCTGTACAATGCTACCTTGCCAGGACACAGGGGCAATATTCAATGCCAATACCTCATTAAACACTTGAGTCAACACTTCGGCCCTTGTTTAATATAGTAACCAATATTCATACTGTGTGCACAAAGATAGGTTTTTGATTTTAATAAAATCAAGAAGTGAATTCCTAGTGTGAATTTGTCTACTCAAGGTGAAAAGATGTTTGGAGTCCACAAATACACCTGTTGAGTCTCACAGGGCTGATCATTGCCCGATATGCGCCTTTCTCATGTAATGCTAAATGGGTTACAGTTTACGGATTTCTCTGTATTATGATGTTATGTTGACTAAGTCTTCGCTGCCAGAGTGTGCAGAGAATCCAAAACTTGGGCCCTTTTCTGGAGAGGTTCTAGAAAACGTTATCAATGTGAGAAAACACACACAGCCATATAAACATTCAATATATCTACCCTATAATAAAATGCACAATCTTAAACACAATTTTTACACTAAAAGTCAGTCTGTATGAGAATAAGCACGATATAGGCACTGTGTATACATACCAACTCGAACAGCTACTTACTTCCTCATTAAATAGTTTGCTAGTTTCTTTTTTTATAGGATCTATAAGCTGTACTTGGCCCGCCGAAAAGCCAACCAAAAGGGAGACACTTTCTGCTGTTGCAGTAAGATGATTGAAGTCATGACACGTAGGTTGCGTTCCTTTGTATATTCGCTTGTCTATTGGTTTACTCAGGTCCGCAGCCTGAGGGGGTAAAAAAAAAAAAATATATGCATAAGAAAGGTAATACAAGATAAGCTGTTATAACAAATAAATTGTGTAAAATACATTTAGTGTGGGCTTCCTCTAAAACACATCCTAGATGAACCCTGCTATTAAAATATTCACTAGAACTATTTATCAACTTTAAAACCCACATCAAATAACCAGATGCATACCCAAAAGTAAAGTCATTTCAAACATTCAGGATAAGACATTAATAATAAAGCCATAGTACTAGGGTAAAAGGAAGCAATACCAATAAACCTATATTGTCTGAAACTAAAATGTAAGGGGCCAAATTATTCCGTTCTAAATAATAACATTAGAGCATGGAATGCTAGGAATATTTTTTATTTGGCTTTACTTGAAAACCATAGATGCACGTCTATTTACCATATTGCAACAAAACCTGACAGAACAAAGAGAATCATCTACATTGTACTTAACAGACTTTGGGCAATCATTTAGCAAACAATAGGCACAACTGAAATACAAAAAATTCACTTGAATAGTTGCCATGCTTATGGTGGTGTGGGAAGATCGTCAGGTAAGTTATTTTTTTTTTTTCATTTGGATGGCTAAAAAGCAGCAGAGGTGGGAGACAGGACTTGTAGGTGGTAGATGCAGGTGAAGCCATTTTGTGTATCGCTTCCCCAAGACTCCTCTATCCATGCACAGCTGGTTGGAGAGGGGGGGGGGGCGGTTCATGTAACCTAAAATAATAGCTATGTAAATGGTAATGAACAAGATGCATTTCATGTAGGAGGTTCTGAGTGACATCAAACTCTGGTTTCACTCTCATTGAGTATTAGATGTCACTCCTAACTCAGTGAAAAAACATCCCCACTTTTTCAGTTGACCATAAATAATTATATATGTCACCCGTAGAGAGTCAAATTTACAGCTAAAGACATTTCTCAACAAGTCACAAAATGTTTTATGATAAACACAAGGTACCAGAAATGAATAAATGAAACATGCACAAGTTCTTTGAAGGCATTGGACTACTCCAAATTAAAAAATAGCTAAGCTTTTATGGAACATAAAATAAGAAAAAAGATTAACAAATCAATTGATTTAGTGCAAATCAGGATGTGTGCGGACACATAAGGACTAAATAAATTTTATATATTGCAAAGGTTTAAACGTCACACATATTTGAACCCCTTCCAACTGCTAAATTTAATTCT
This sequence comes from Calotriton arnoldi, assembly GCA_963921515.1. Lineage (NCBI taxonomy): Eukaryota > Metazoa > Chordata > Amphibia > Caudata > Salamandridae > Calotriton > Calotriton arnoldi. The sequence goes on from CAWUFW010017592.1 coordinate 205,779, forward strand.
GGCGCCACTCAACCAGTACATGCACACTAAAGCGGGACTGGTGTACTCCCCGATCCCCAAAAAGGACCACTCTCTCATCAATCCTGGACCATTGATCAGGTTTATCCTTCCTAAGACTTACAGATGGTCACCCTGCAGGACATTAGCCTCCTGCTATACCTAGGAAACTTCATGTCATGGCTGTATCTGAAAGACGAGTACTTTAATATGCCAATCCACCTAGTGCATCACTAGTACATTTGAAGGAAAACACCCTGAACTGGTAGTATTGTCCACTTACCACAATCTAGTCACTACAGCTCCAAAACAACAAGTCCAGCCCTTAGTGGGCTCCGGTTCTAAAAGCGGTGATGGGCAAGCATACCCAAACAAACAGAGGGATGGCATTCCAACAGCTGATGCTTCTTTCAGACACGGTCCTTTCCTTCATCAGACTGTCGTGAAACTGGGATATAGGTTTCATGCACAGCGATTGTATTAAACGCCAGGTTACACCTACGACTAATACAAGAGTCTGTCAAGGCAGTGGGCAGAAGTGGAAGGGCATTGAGAGGATCTAGCATTGGTAACGACCAGGGCTCAGCTTTCTCTGCTTTGGTAGATCAGCAACAATCTGTTGCTTGACAGGCCCTTTGTACACTCCCTTCCGCAGGTGACCATCACCACACCAAGGCATCTCTAGTGGGAGTGGAGGTCATCTCCATGAAATGCCAATCAAGGCACTTAGACCCCCGATCAGAAGGTGCGCAACATAGAGTACTTGGAGCTACCAGCCATCAGACTAGGGCTTAAAACACTCCATAAGCTTATTCAGAGGGGTGAGGTGGAGGGTGGGGGTAAGCGTACTAATAAAGACAGACAATATGACAGCCATGTACTACATCCACCTTGCACGTGAGATAACCAAACTGTAATATATGGAGTTTCTTATTCAAGAGTTTGTTTTTTTTTAGAGTACGTTTTATGTGTATTAACACTTATTAGGGGTGGGGAAATAGTATCGTCCAACGCCCGAGACATCTAGATTTATTTCTGGGGCAAGCAGTTTTAATGTCTATTCTGTCTGAGGGACAAATAGACATGAAATTAAGGTTAACTAGGGACAGATTTGCTACACCCTCTTGCTCACAACCAGTCACAAAATCAGAAGCTGATGTGTTCAACTTGTGAAATGGAGTATGATACACCGGAAGGCCATGACCACAGTCACGATTTTGGTTGGCTGCAGCAACCCTGAGCCCACCCCCAGGTAAATAGTTATGTCCGATTGGCGAACACAGCCAGAGGGTGGGCACAAGACTGCTGTTTGCTTTTGAAAGGGAGATTGCGACAAACGCCATGAAGCAGGACAGCACAGCTCCTACCAGGACAGTATAAGCACTGCCAGATAAGAGGGAAGGCGAGTTGGGCAATTTAGGTCGCATTATTCCTGCCTCTCGGCTCCCTGCTCTGACGTTTCCGCTTCCATTCCATTTCCATGGGAATCTCCTCTGGTGCTTCCTCCACAAGACCTCCTAGAATCATCACAAGCCTGCCTGTCGGGCCCATCTATGGCACGTAAACTCCCCCCTCCCCACCGCCCATCCCCACCCCCCTTCCCTTCCCCACCCCACTCCCCAAGGGCCTTGTGGATTCAACTCAAGTCTGCTGCTCATATCAACAGTTTCGGTGATCTTTTACCTTCCCTGGGCAGGACATCCAAGTTGATGCCTGTTTTAAGCGCCCCTCTGTTCTGTACATTAAACAGCATAAAATCAGCTGCTTAGTGTCAACGATTCATTTTGCAGTACTTCTCATTTCACCAGCATCAGTGAACAAGAGGATGGCTACAGAATACAAAGGAAATGACAGCATACTTTGCCAGGTTGCCTTGCAGTTTTCTGATATTTCCCATAAATGCATTGAATTTAATACATCGGAGGCGATGTAGACGTTTTAATGCAGTGCCAAGTATGGCTTTGTGGAGGCTTCAAAGCTCAAGACAGGATGATTATCACTTTGTGAGAGCAAGAGACCACTGTTGCCAATATCTGCTACATGGTAATTGTTCCTACTTACAGGATAGTTACCCCGCTGGCCCTCAATGGGACCCAATCTGGGTAACTTTAGATCTGTGTGATCCTGATTTTAATAATGTTTTAAAAACACAGTGATGATGTGCTTCTAATCAATAAAACACTTCATATGTAAATGTCCATGTGTTTGGGATATTGGGGTAGCCAAGTGCAAACAATTTTGTCAGGTAAATGACTGGAGTCCCAGGAAACCTGAACACTTGCCCAAGATCAAACACTGTAGTTAAGTGGAGTTTGGTGTCCTCATTTACCAGCTGCTAATCTAGCAAACCGATTACATAGTCACTAGCATGATGCATACAATGTATGCCAATACCAGGTCATCATCTGGAACGTTTGCCTCAGATATACCACAAATGGAGAACTGCAAAATGGCTTGATGAATTTTTAATGCAGGGCATTAAAAGGTCTTCTTAACAATGGTCAAGGGGAAGTTGAGGAGGGAGTGTGAGGTGTCTGAAGGTGCCCTGACGTTGATAGATTATTGAGGTCCAGGTGTCTCCTCACATCAGTAAAGCTTTGAAGTGCTTTGCTTTCAGACTTTAAACACCTCTCTGTGCCTCACAGTCTGTCCTCTTACTTTGATTTGGCTTCTTGCCCAACTGTCTCTAATGTGCTCAAACAGCTACACCCCACAATGGTGGCAACATTTAAAAAGGACCACAAAGTGCAAGATGTAACCCCAACGCAGGCAGCACTGAAGTTATTCTTCTGCTCAAAACACACTGCAGCAAACAACAAGATGATGGACGGAGTGCTGAAACTTTTCAACCACTCGCCCCCAGTCAAGAGATCTGAATTTAATTAATCGTTCTTTTGCTCACTATACCATCCCAGTTTGGACCGAGCCATATGACAACCAGTCGTGACCCAGCTCCTCATGGCAACAGTCCAGCCCGAACTGCCAGGCCAGGTCCTCCCTGGACCGGAAACAAGCATCCTTGTGGTTCTCATGCTCACCACGCCATTAGAGTCAAGCTAGCCTGGCAGATGAGGGACGATACCCTGAAACCGGTCCCAGGATACTTGTTTCCGGTCCAGGGAGGACCTGGCCTGGCAGTTCAGGCTGGACTGTTCCCATGGGGAGTAGGGTCAAGATTGATTTGCATATGGCTGGGTCTAAACTGGAATGGCATGGTGTGCAGAAACATGATGCATTTAGGCCCAGATCTCTGTCCTGGGGTGAATATTTGACATTGTTTCAGCATTGTGCCCATCAAATGTTCTTTTTGCAAAACACTGTATGCAAAGCACGGAAAGACAAGCAGAACGTCTTGTTAGAGACAACTAAATATAGTAACAACAAACATTAGAGTGCTCTCAGTAGAGGCACTATGTAGGATAGAAGCCAGGGAACAACATGAATGCTTTTAAATATAGTGCGTTACGGCAAATTTAAACTCTGGTCCGAGAGCAAAACGAGCCCAAGCTTTGCCTAACGAACCCAACACATTTAGCCATGTCTAATACTGATATCTTTTCTTGCTCCACAGCAAACTCCTGAAACATCTGTAGCAATGTCCCACCCTTTCCTTTTACTAGCACTCAATGAAATCCTTACCTTGCTGACAGTGTAACCTCTCTACCAAGCCTCTAGGACCCCAACTCACAACTCTTCTTTCCCCCTGCCTGAAGCTCACTGCTATTCTTTTTGTTCACAGTCTAGCTCCCATGTCGTGTCTAAATCTATAGCTAAACTCTCAATCATCCCCTCCCTCATCTCTAGCCACCTGCCTAACACCAGCTCCACATGTAACCACCAAGCCATCAGCGGCTTCCACTATGACACTTAAGCCATCTCTAGCTGAGAATCCCTGGCTCCCTTCATAAATCCTAGACTACCAAAGGATCACTCAGTATCTTCCCTTAGATAAAACTAGCTCCCTGTGGAACCCATTAGTAATAATGGGTTCATTGTGTAAACCAACAGAGGCTCTGTGCAATCCCGCCCCCATTTCTATATCCCATTGAAAACCACTCCTTTCACTAACTGTACTGTGAATGTCTCCAAGTGCCTTTGGCTCTTTCATACATTTGATGACAAGAGAGTGCCATGCTTGTATGTCAGGGCATGCTGGGATCATGTGTTGTAATAGACAATACACAGACAACCACTTGCATTTACCCTCCCTAGTTTAGGGCACAGGCTTTGCTGAATTTCTGCAGTGTTGTTGAACTTGTTCTTTAGCTGCTGTCGACAGGCAGATGCCACCAGTTTGACATGCGTGGCGGCGGCGGTGTGACTTTCCCTTCCCCTCCAAGCTACTTTCCTGTGTAATTCTTTTCCTGTATATGCCCTAACACCCCCACTCTTTCCTATCTCCACCTTTCCCCCATATAATAGCTCACTAGGACCCAACCTGCCACTCTCTCTTATAGCTGCCCATGGTGTCTTCCCCTGTACCTTAAAGTGCCACACTTACACCAAGTAACCCCCATCTCCTGACTCATGAGATGACCTTCTGGGACAAAAGTCCAAAGCATGTTTGTACAGCTCAATGTAAAACCGATACACAAGACCCCGGGTAAGGTTGGTTTCTCCTGTGCCTACCCTGTACCCAGGCCAGTAACATGCCCCAGCATCCGGTAAATAGCTCTCTAGCTGAGGATTTATTGAGCATAATAAGGAGCTTAATTTTCTATACCAATTTCATACTGATAATGCAGGATTCATTCAGCGGTGCATCATAAGCATATAAACATTTTCACAGACAAAATTCCTTACAGTTTGTACCATGGAACATCAAAAGCCTGCTGGGAACTGACAAGATTCATAAGAGGAGTTTAATTTCCTTGGCCCAGATACCAGCTAGTCATATGAGTTTAGCCATTTCAGATGCAAGCACTGTTACACAACCTGTTCTAGTCAGTTTTGCCTAGCCACCAAAGGCAAGGAAAATGGCTCTGGAAATTACTTAAGTCCTCTTAGACTCTCAGTGAGCACTCTCCTTTGGTAAGTTTTAAAAACCTTTTTGCGCCTCTGTAAAAAAAAAAAAAAAAGTCTTGTGTTCGTTCTTGATTCTACAAACTCATCAGTAAGTATTTTCTGTAAACTCTGTTTGGGATTGCTGGTAACACTGCAATACCCAAGCCATAAACCTGCCTCCCCCACCACTTGCCCACAATGAGCCCAGGCTGGTGTACACCAATGAGGTTTCTATATGGCCATTGTGTGTTGCAATGTCACAGTCATTCAAATGAGAATCCTGCACACCTTGCGAGATGGTGCTTTGCAGCAAGATAAAATGAAATCTGTAAAACTGTCCCCTAAGAAAGGAGTCCTCACACTCCTGCTCTTCCCTAAGAATTTAGAAAAGCTATCCTTCACACTGCCAGAGATTTCAATACACTCATGTATTCTACTATGTAAATATACAATGCTGATTTTACAGTACAGTGGACATCATGTAATTTTATAACACTTTTGTGCCTCATGCGAAAGCTTCACTGTGTAAAGTCAATGGCGCCATTGTCCTAACTACACAACATGTACATTTTTTTGAAAGCCCATCTAATTGATTTATGCAGTAGGCCGGGCAAGTTGATTTTTTTGCAGGGCTAGTAGATTTCTTTAGCCTCCTGTCCCTTGGACACCTAGATTTTGAAAATAATTCCACATCCCTAACTTCTATTCTCAGCAAAAAGACACTTTAATACACATTTTGCAACAGTGCTAAAGTAATGTTTAATAAAATGTGTATTAATGTTTCTGTGTCTACCCATGTAATTGATGAGAGGCAGAGCAAATGGATTTTTTTTTTTTATAAAGACAAGTAGATTTCTGTAGCATTTTGTTCCCTGGACAACTAGCTTATTTAAAAACTTCCATATCTGCATCTCAAAACAGTTAGACCCTTTCAAGGTTACTCAGCAGGAAATTGTCTGCTACCTGCAGCAACTGCACAAGTCAGAATTGCCTTCACATCCATACACTTGCACTTCACCGCAGTTGCAGCATGGCTACAAAACAGACAGCATTTATCTTTAATTGTCAAGGAATTATTGAAGGATCTTAAGAGAGTAAGGCCTCCAAAGACACCCCTGCACCTGTATGGAACTTAAATGTGTCCCTCACACGACTCTGGGGCCCCCCTTTTCAGTCACTACACATGTGACCTACAGTTCTTGTCTTGGAAGATGGCCTTCCTAATCGCAATTACCTTACTCAGAGTAGTTAGTGAGTTTCAAACATGAATGGTACAAGAATCATTCATTGTAGATCACAAAGATAAGCAGTTCTTCGTATCAAGCCCACGTTTCTGCACAAAGTTGTTACCTTTTCATATAAGACCATTGAGCTGCTTATTGTTTTCTAACAAGAGTCTGCATTGGAAAGAGACCTTCTCTCTCTAGAGGCAAAGAGGGTATTTATGTATCATACTGATAGAACTAAGCCCTTTAGGAAAGCTCATCAACTTTTTGGTAGAATTCGCCAAACCCCACTGGGCGGCATGCCATCTCTAAAGCTGGCATTGTGAGATGGATAACTAAGGGCCACACGTACAAAGCCTTTTTGTGGTCGCAAATGGGCTGATTCGCAGAATCCGCCCTTTTGCAAACGCAAAAAGGCATTTTCAAATGTACAAAGCCCTAATTGCAATTCGGTACCTATATAGGGTATCTGGAAGGGCCGTATTTAGAGCGTCCCTTACAAATACCGATTTGCATTGGTATACATAAATGTTTTGAGACCGAAATGCGGTCGTAAAACATTTTCGCTTTACCATCAACTCAAAGTTGGTGGTAAGGCATTCGCAAATGGTAAGAGGCCTTGGGAACTCTTTTTGAGAATGAGCCAGGACCCATGGATCACTGCCTACTCTTTAAAAAAAAAATTACACTTAAACGCATCACGTTTTCCTTTAAGGAAAACGGGCTGCATTAAAAAAACTTTTTTATTTAAAAGCGATCACATACCTGGTGGTCTGCTGACTCCAGCAGGCCACCATCCCTATGATTTTTGCGATTCCCACTGGGTCAGGTTGCAAAGTGAGACCTACCTTATTCATATTCATGAGGTAGGGCTATATTCGACCCACTGGGAATCACAGAAAGTGTAAAATACACTTTCGTACATTAGTGTTTGCGATTACCAAATAGCGAATCGCAAAAATTCGCTATTTGGTAATCGCAAACACTAAGCTTCGTACATGTAGCCCTAAGTGCATACAGACTGCCCCCAAGAGCCCACTGTACATTGAAAAGAGGGGCAAACTAGTCTTTTTGGGTAATATGCCTTTAATGGATATTTGCAATATGCACTTTGTATAGTGCCAAAGCGGTGTCAGCTGCTACCTATGGGGCAAGTATTTGGGGGTAATCAAGGGTGGGAAAAGTGCAAACTACGGAGAATGGTATTTTGAGGTCTATTCTTTCAGTTCCTCACTCCATGCCCGCCTCCATCTCCCATAGCAAATTTGGACTGCCTTTTATTGAGGATATTATAAAGGCAGCGCCTGTTCTGCTGTGGCACTCGTTCTGGACGAAGCCTGAAGCAGCACTGAATAGGGATGTCTTATTAGATTGCCTCTCCTTCGACCACTCGCTTGAGATATCATGGTGGAGTTATATTAGGAAGGTGTATTCATCTTTGAATATTCCTTTTATCCCCATTGAGTGGTGCTTCAACTTTGACTGTTCAAAAGTATAATTAAAGGCCTGATAGAGTGGGGTGGCATGGGCTGCGAGGGAATCGACAATCTCTTGAAGAGCTTGTTGGCCTCCTATTTATCTATTCCCCCAGTGTGCAGCTTGCAGCCATATCTGAGCGACATTTGATCTATCCATTATAGGTTTGTCTTAACCAGGTTTCGACTTAATTTAGTCCATTTGATGGTGGCTTACTCCGTGAGGAGCCAATGGAACAGAGAAAGGAGGGTAGGTCCTTGTGATGGACAATCTGTTCAACACACAATGCACTTTGTTTTCTTTTGTACTTTCCACCACCCTATTAGAGTGAGATTTATAAGACCACGTTTTAAATTTTAGGCAGTGTAGACAGGCTTTGCTGTTTCTTCAATGGGTTCCCAATGAGCTAATAGCCCTATCAAATGTAAATGGTGTTTCCGCTGCTGTGAACATGAGGAAGCATTGGCCTAATTTTTATGCCACGGCTATATCCAGCTGATGGTGCCTATCATTTTTTAATGGTATAGGTTATTCTACGATTATGTAATGTTATGTATTAGTTGTGGATGTCTGCTTGTATACATTTTAACGTGTACACCTTTTCACTGTCCTGTCGACCTGCCCTGGATTTAGTTATGTGCGCTGTCACTATCATCACTTGTGTAACATGCATACATACATACATACATGCACACACACACACACACATGTATATATACACAGATATACACACGCATATGCATGCATATGCACACAGATACACAGATACAGATACACACACACAGACACAGATACACACAGACACATACACACATATACATATATACACACTATATAAATATTACCCAGTGGCAGTCGCCACTGGATAGTTAGGTCTGCGTTTCCATAGCAAAAGCGTTTTCTGGTTTGCTAATATCTTAGATGCCACTTGACGAATTTTCATGACACTTCCCCAAAAAAACGTTTATTTGCTTTAGCCCCTTCCTGGAAAGTTTCGGAATGATCAGTCAAGCAGATGCAGAGGAAAAAAAAACAAATTTCCCTATGCATTTTCCATAGAATTTTTAGTAAGTGCTACCGTAAAAAGGGTTGAACAGAATTACACCAAGTTTGGCAGGAAGCTAGATCTTCGTCCTGAAAGTAATCTTTTTGTGATTTGGTGTGAATCCGGTCAGTAGTTTTTGAAAAATTAGGAATGAAAAATATTTGTAAGTCTGGATGAGTGGGTTCGAGGGCCAAAATAAAAGATGGGACTCCTGCAGTATGGCAAATCTTTAAAGAAAAGAATTTAAAAAAGAAAAAAAGGGAAGAATGCCCATCTGTTTTTTATAATTACCATTATTTGTGGCGGGGGCCTGCGGACACCCTCCCCGAGCCACCGGTGGAGGGCCCCAGGAACTCCCATCTCCTGGGGCTATGTCATTAGAAAGGGATGGGGAATGCCTCTTCCCATCCCCAAAGGCCAGAAATAAACAAAAATGGGATGATTGATGCAAGGGTACGATGCTGCAGGTTTGATGATGAAATACTGGTGTGAATGGCTGATGCCCACATTGGCCCTGGGAACTACATTCTCTGGGGCCAAAGTGTGTGGTTTTAGTGTAGGTGGTGTGTACCTGTATTTCACACACCTCTTTAGGTATGGAGTGCACACTAACATGTCCAGGGAGATTAGATTGCTTAAATGATGACCCCTTTGTGTCCAGAACAGAATACCTTGAATGCTGAATGACAAGGTGCCAAGAGGGAAAAAGAGCTATGAAAGAAGCAGTCAAGATATACTGTTGAGCTGAACAGTAAAACCCCTGGAGGATTAAACATAGAAGATTTGTGCATACATCTGTAAGAATGCTCCAATCTCTTTCAATGTCAGGGGCTGGGTTTTATAAGTTGATGCAATGTGCATATATAATATGCCATTAAGGCGATAAAATGAGAAAGAGACAGACAACGGGGGGATGGTAAAAGAGAGAACTTGAGGATGCTACCCCCCCCGACATTTCAAAGAGTGACTCACAAGAGCACAATTCTAAACTCTTATTTGGAGGGAGGAGGGGGATTGATGGAGATAACATAATATATATATATATATATATTATGTTAAGTACTCTTGTAACGCGCAACAGCTACTCCGAAGAGTGTCCAAAAGGAGTCACTGAACTACACCACCATCATTTAAGGGAACAGGTGAGTTTTTAAAAGTTTCTTGAAGGCTAACTGGTCTCGAGTATTGCGCAATGGAAACGGAAGGGCATTCCAAGCCTGGGCAGCCTTAACAGCCAAGGAGCAACTGCCCATCTTGTGGCGGATGAAGCGGGGCACCCTAGCTAGAAGGAGAGCTGAAGAACGCAGTTGTCTCAGTGGGACATAAAAGGAGAACCGCTTCTGTAAATAGGCGGGCCCACGACCGTAGAGGGCTCGGTGGGCAATGACCAAGGATTTAAATTTGACCCGGTCCGCCACGGGCAGCCAGTGGAGTAGGCGGAGATGTTCACGCACGCTGCTCCTCTTAGCAATTCCCAAGAGCAGCCTGGCGGCCGCATTCTGATTGACCTGGAGTCTATTCAGAGAGTAACCAGGGATGCCTATGTACAACGCATTAGCGTAGTCCAATCGAGAAAGGATCAAGGCACGGATAACCGTCTCTTTGGCAGGCCTAGAGAGGAGAGGTAAAAAACTCCTAAGTGTTTTGAGAAGGCCGAAACAGCTGCCTGAGAGCTTTTTCACCTGAGCAGAAAAGGAGAGGTTATCCTCAAACCACACTCCTAGGTTTTTTGCGACTTTTCCATTAGAGGTTGGTAGAGGGAACCCAGGAGGCCAGATCGCGTCTGTGAAGCCTGGAGGGAATTTACCATAACGTAGGATCTCCGACTTGTCTTCGTTGCATTTGAGTTGGGCCGCCGCAAGCCACTCAAAAACCGAAGACAAGCAGTGCTGAACAGAGGATACAGAATCCTCATCCTTTTCCCAGGTAAAGAGAAGCTGGGTGTCGTCAGCGTAGGCTATCACCTTAGCCTCCAAGTCCTCAGCTAAGTAGACCAGAGGAGTAACATAGATATTAAAAAGAAGGGGGCTAAGGGAGGACCCCTGCAGGACACCAGTGGTGACCGGCTGCGGAGTTGAAGCGGCCGGTGGCAGCCAGACCTGTTGAGCCCGCCCTTCAAGGAAGGACCTCAGCCAGCCCCAGGCAGCGCCTGAGACACCAATCTCAGTGAGTTGGGTGAGCAGCAGGGAGTGCGGTACTGTGTCGAATGCTGCCGACAGGTCGAGCATTACCAATGCTGCTCTCCCACCGGCATCTAAACAGTCGCAAATGGCTTCGGAAATCTCCACCAGCGCGGTCTCTGTGTTGTAGGAGGAGCGAAACCCAGACTGCGCTGGATGCAGAACATCAGACCCTTCAACAAACTCCGTAAGTTGTCTGGTCCCACCTTCTCACAGACTTTGGCTAAACTAGGCAGGAGGGAAATAGGACGATAGTTCCCTGGGGTCAGGGGATCAAGAGTAGGCTTCTTCAAAAAGGGAAGGATTTTAGCCTGTTTCCAGGCCTCCGGTACCCGAGCCTCACGAAGGGAGGCGTTTATGATTGAATTAACTTCGGGGTTAATAGTCTCCGCGACTGCAGCAAGCAGTCTCGCCGCACAGGGGTCCGCGGGCGAACCCGATTTCAAGCCCTTCAGGATTTTAAGAGAGCTAGACAGATCCAGACAAGAGAAGGCCCGCAGAGCGTGCCTGGGGACAACAGGCAGGGTGGCAGTAGGCACAGGGACAGAAGGAGGTCCGGGGCAGGAGGTGAAGGCCGCCTGAATCGTGCGTATTTTATCCATGAAGAAATTGGATAGTGTGTTACACCAGCCCTCTGTGGCTGGAAGAGAGCACGATTGTGCTGCAGGAGAGATATATATATATATTTTTTTTTTTCCAAAAGACACTTCTCTTCCCGTTCCAGAAAAGCACCACCAGCCGGCACACAGTCAAAGCAGTTTTATTTCCAAATGTCCATGGCATTGACACGTTTCAACCTCTTCCAGTTCTTAATCATACGGAAATGCAGAGTGGTCGGATACACCCATTTAAATACACAGTGCATGAACACTATAAAAGGGCTAATGCATGGAATTATTCAGCAGATAACACTCATTTCGTTATAGTAACTGCTTTATGTAAATACATTAATCACCATATTCAACTATATCACACATTAGGAGTTATGTATTTTTTTTATATTATAATTCGCTAAAAAAAATCAGTTTTCTTCATAGAGAAGCGAACAATCAGCACTGATCAAAATTAGAATATTTAGCTTTTATTGATCTTTCATGAATAAATTGTTGACAATGTACAATGATGACGGCCAGTGGACTTAGAGATTTTGTGGCAGAGGCAATTACTGCATAGTTATGAGTTGCCTACATACTTTGCAGCTTTCAGAAAAATGGTGTTTCTAGCTGAAATGGATGAAAAATACTAGCAGAGTATGTGCTGCATAATTTGCATTTTTTTGCAGCATAATTTAGATACTCTTGCCACATAATGTGGCCCTTCGTGCTGCCTGATCCTAGAAGCCCCCAACAGTGGTGAAGTTCTGCATAAAGGGTTGGGGCTTGTATTAGGATGATAAATTCCATATTTCGCAATAAAAGTCGAAATATTTCCATTTTTCAAGGTTCCCTGTGAAATACAAGTTTTATACCAATGGATTGTGTGTAGCAAAAGAAACACGAACACGTAAATAACACATACATACATACACAGACATAAATGTATATTTACAGACCGAGTTTAAACACAAATCAGATGAAACAAAGTACACAAAACAATCCTTACTAATATGCAGTAATGGAATGCGCTAAAAATCTCAGAAAGAGAATGGTAATCTCATGTGAGGCTATCGGACAACATACAGAGTAAATGTTGACAACACTGAACTAAACCAGACCCACTGGCTAAACATTACAAAGTGTCCGCAAGCAGTTCTGAAAGACCTCAAATCATTCTTCACAAATTCAGATGTAACCAAACAGAATAGGCACCAAACCAATTAAAGTATAAACTTGGTATTATAAGTTTTGTAATCTAGGTAAGGTTTCTAATCAAGGCAAGGTTTGTAATTAGGGCAGAAGTCTTTACTTTCATACTGTACGCACTGTAACCCTTTTGTTGAAGCCCAACAAACTGGTGGGTGCAGCAAGGGACACAGGGCAAATAGCGCAGGAGCACAACGAAGAAAGTTTGGACAAAAAAAGATCCAAGCATTTATGTATCCCTACATTTCTAGGCAACTGGAGGCAGGACTGCTGCACATGCTCTAAGGAAGCAACAAAGGAAATGAAATAAAAATAGAATAGGTGATGCAAGAGGAGTGTGCTTGCAAGGCTCAAGTACACTTGAGCCGCAACATTTAAAATACACCTGAACTGTCCTCTCTCTGGTAGCCCTTCGCAGATACTGGGCAAATTACAAGTAACTTGCCAGAAGTTTGAGAACATTAGCATCCAACAAGGTTAAACTTGCATCAGCCTTGTTGTGAAGGATAAAGCAGTCTAAGGCTTTAGGTCACTGTTCAGGACTTCTTGGGATGCTGGGAACTTCCAAGCTGGGCAACCGCAGCAACAATGCTGATTCAGACAAGCAGAGCTTCAGCTTAGCCTTAGACCTACATAAAAGTAAATAAGCAACATGCCTAACCCACACATGGAATACATTTCATACGTTCAGAAACGCTTACTAGATGCTAGGTAGCTTTAGCCTACACTCACTAAGATGGAATACTAGTGAAGCGATTTAATTTAAAAGTATGAACCAATCAGGTTGAGATACATTTTCACTCTTCAGGGAGAGGTCTGAGAATGCACAGGCTTCTGACTAATAGCAGTTGTTTCAGAGGGGCCTGGGGCTTCACCGGAAGGACGATTTCTGGATTCCTGCTACACTACATGAAACAGAGCAGGAAGAATTTGGGAAATGGGGTTGTCATTGGTGGGCAGCACTCATTCCCCCATCTTACAAACCCTCTTTTTTCTTATGTTAGGTGTTTGCAAAGTTAAGCTTAGCCTTAGAAATCGGTTCACTGGTAATGTTCTCAAGGCCCTTTACCATATTTCATAATACACTAATGTTCACGAAGTGTTACGCATGCCAATGACTGCATGTTATGTTCTCAAACTAGTAGAGCCATGACTGAGTGGTGATGTCAATGAAGGTCTCCTCTCCCAGGGCTCACCCAAGGAACCATCCGCAGAACGGGTGTTCCTAGGGATAGAGTCAAACATGCCAAACCTAAAAAGGCGTTTAAAGAAAGAAGAAGTTTCGTCCACAAAGCTCTACTAAGAAGATCTCCCAAAAATCTGATGGATAAATTATGTTACTACCGGTCGGTACGCACACGGAGGTCTTGCGAGAAGGCTCTTTTAGTGATTCATTCTTCAAGATATGGAGGTGGAGCTTTTGCCTATATTGCTCAGAGGGCATGGAATCAACTTCCTGAAAATCTGAGCAGCTGTGTGGACTTCACTTGATTTAAGAGATTACTGAAAACCTGGTAATTTTAATGATTCGTTACATTACCAGAAAAGGCCAAGCGCCGAGATAAACCTTTGGGTGTGATTCATTGCGCTTTATAAGTGGATATAACATAACATGGGTGGACTGTCATCTTGGTTTATAAACCATTCCCAGATTGGGGGAGAGGGGGGGGGCTGGATGCACTAAAAGCCAATAAGGCTGCACCCTTGTGCCAATGGCGAGATCTACTCTCTTTGCCAAAGCATTTTTTTCGCAGCACTAAAGAAAGGTTTAGTTTCAGTCTGCACTTGTTGTTCCTTCCTCCTCCGCTTACTGTGGTAGTCCAGCTTCTTCTGGACTCAGAGAGCCTCACATGCTATCCTTACTGTACATATTATTCCACCCCACTGTCAGAAGCCTCTACAGTATGACCGCATCACCCACACATCTTGTGACGTTTTGACCCCTTTTGTCTGTAGCATAAGTGTATGCCTTCTCTCCAGCTACTTCGCCCCCCCCCCTTTTCTCTTCTCCTTCCTCTAACTTCTTTAAAGAACCTCATGTTGACCCTATCCATCCTCCTACAAGACAGCCACGTGACCTCTAGGTCATCTGACTCATGACCCACCACTTAACTTAAACCCTTCTTTCACTTCACCTCAGAATCTCATAAAACATCAAAACTCTTCCACACCGAGCAAGCCTGCTCACTACATAACACCACAACTTTGGACTTCTACACATGTTAACACAAAATACTATTTGCTATGAACTCCCTAACATGATACATAACCACTCCATTTAACATTGTGCCTCACTCACCACATTTCTCTCAACTCAGCATTACAATATCCCACTGCTTACTATGGCAAACAGCCTTTACAACAAGGTTTCTACCAGGCATTTTTTACCAAGCATGTTATCACATACATGCCTTTTCAACGCGTGCCTTTATCACGCATTTAAGGTAAGTTTATGGGAGTGGGGACCTCCCCCACCAATAATTTTTTATATATATATATATATATATATATATATATATATATATACACATATATATATATATATACGTATACATATACACATATACACATATACACATATACATACATATATATATATACACATATATATATATATATATGCACAAGTTACTAACTTGTGTAACGATATATCTGTAAGAGACAGTAGTTAGTGACAGATTCCTTACCTTAGAATATCCCCAGGCGTCAGGCTGGATCCGGAAAGTTTTTTGCGTAGCAGTACCCTTGCGCGTCGGTAGGCGGCGTCGTGCGGCTCCGCGTCAGTCGTCGGCGTCGTGATCGCCGGGATGACGTCGCGGGCAGCACTTAGGCGCCGCCCCTGCGCGCTGACGTCAGTTCTGTACACGACTTTCCGCGCCAGGAACGCAGAGCCATGCAAGAAGCTGACATAGGTGTCTGAAAAATACTAGGGCCCTGAAAGGGATGTCCTTAACCCTAGAAATCAGTTCGCAGAACGGGGAGGATGGGTGGGGCGGTAAGGAATCTGTCACTAACTACTGTCTCTTACAGATATATCGTTACACAAGTTAGTAACTTGTGCATCTGAAAGAGACACGTTAGTGACAGATTCCTTACCTTAGAATAGATACCCCAGCAATACCAACCCCGGTGGTGGGTCTGCGAACAAAGATCAGACAAGGAAGTCCCGGAGGACAGAACGGCCAAAGAAGCCGTCCCTCCGGACCTGACTGTCAAGGCAGTAATGCTTTGTAAACGTGTGCAGCGAGGCCCACGTAGCTGCCTGACAAATAACCGGCAGCGGAACACCGCGGCCCAAGGCCGTGGTAGCAGCCGTTGCCCTTGTGGAATGGGCACGCAGCCCAACAGGAGGCTCCTTCTTCGCCAAAGAATAGCAGGTTTTGATGCACAAGGTAACCCAGCGGGAGATGGTCCTCTTGTGCACCGCCCGACCTTTTTGGCGCCCACGTAGCCAACAAAGAGCTGGTCATCCACCCGGAAGTGTTTTGTGCGGTCAATATAGAAGGAGAGCGCACGTTTTGGGTCCAGACGGTGGAGCCTCTCTTCCTCTCTGGAAGGATGCGGAGGCGGAAAGAAGGTGGGCAAAGTGATGGTCTGCCCAATATGGAAAGCAGTAACCACCTTTGGCAAGAAGGACGGACGCGTCCGAAGAACAACCTTGTCTGGATGAACAGACAGAAAGGGAGGTTTGCAAGATAGAGCCTGGAGCTCACTCACCCGCCGAGCGGAGGTGATGGCCACCAGAAAGGCTGTCTTCAGAGTCAGAAGACGAAGAGGACAGTTATGTAGAGGCTCAAAGGGAGCGCACATTAAAAAGGTAAGAACCAAGTTCAAGTCCCACTGAGGCATCACAAACGAAACAGGAGGAAAGAGGTGAGTAATGCCTTTTAAGAACCTGTTAACAGGGGACTTGAAAAGGGAGGGCTGATCAGGGAGCCTGAGGAAGGCCGAGATAGCACAAAGATAACCCTTGATGGTACCCAGGGCAGAACCCTGTTGGGCCAGAGAGAGAAGGAACAGAAGGACCTCAGAAAGAGGGGCAGAAAGGGGACTCACAGCCTTTGCTGTGCACCATGCCACAAATTTGTTCCACCTGCAGGCGTATACCACCTTAGTGGAGGGACGCCTGGCTGCCAGAATTACATCACAAACTTCGGGAGGCAAGTCGAAAGGAATCAACTGCCGCCGCTCAATCTCCACGCAAGCAGGTGTAGACTGGACAGGTTCGGGTGGAGGACCGTCCCCTGCTGCTGCGACAGAAGATCCTCCCGAAGAGGCAGACGGATCGGGGATCTACGCTCATATTGAGTAGCTCGGGATACCAAACTCTTCGAGCCCAGTCCGGAGCCACAAGAATGACTTGGGCCCGGTCGTGCCGAATCTTCTTCAACACTCTGGGTAGAAGTGGTATAGGCGGAAAGGCGTACAACAGACCGCAACTCCACTCGTGACGAAAAGCGTCTCCGAGCGAGTGCCGCCTTGGAAATTCCAACGCGCAGAACTGATGACATTGCGCGTTCTCTTCGGTGGCGAATAGATCTAACCAAGGCTCTCCCCATTGTAGAAAGAGTCCTTGCGCCACGTCCGAGTGAAGACGCCATTCGTGATCCATCATGCACCTGCGGCTGAGTTCGTCCGCCCTGGCGTTCAAGGAACCTGCCAGGTGTTGAACCATCAGGAACATGCCCTGATGTTCCAGCCATGTCCAGAGGCGCAGAGCCTCCTGACAAAGGGTCCAAGACCCCACCCCGCCCTGTTTGTTGCAGTACCACATGGCGGTGGTGTTGTCTGTGAACACCTGCACTACCTTCCCTTTGACAGAGGGAAGGAATGCCTTGAGTGCAAGTCGGATCGCCCGGAGCTCCAGAAGGTTGATATGGAGCCGGGACTCCGCCGGAGACCAGAGGCCTCTGATCTCCGCCTCTCCCATGTGACCGCCCCATCCCAGAAGGGACGCGTCCGTCACAACTGTGTGCTCTGGCTGGGGAAGGGAGAGGGATCTGCCCATGACCCATTGCCGGTTCGAGAGCCACCACTGCAACTGTCTTGCAGTCCCCTCCGAGATCTGGACGTGATCGGACAGGTTGCCCTGGTGCTGCGCCCACTGGAACTTCAGGTCCCACTGCAGAGCCCGCATATGCCATCTGGCATGATTGACCAGCAGGATGCAGGAGGCCATGAGGCCCAGCAGCCTCAGGGTCATCCGTACCGAAACCCAGGATAAAGGCTGAAAGATCGGAATCATAGCCTGAATATCCCGGACTCGCCGTTCGGGAGGATAGGCCCGAAACTGCGTCGTGTCCAGAACCGCTCCGATGAAAAGGAGCTGTGGAGAAGGAATCAGATGCGACTTCGGCACATTGATGGAGAACCCCAGCGAGTGCAGGAGTTCGGCCGTAGTCTGGAGGTGGGAGACGACTGCCTGGGACGAGCCCGCCTTCAGCAGCCAGTCGTCGAGGTAGGGAAAGACTGAAACCCCTGCCCGGCGCAGATGAGCTGCGACCACCGCCATCACTTTCGTGAACACCCGAGGGGCACTGGTAAGGCCAAAGGGGAGCACGGTGAACTGAAAATGCTCGGGGCCTACCGTGAACCGAAGGTAACGCCGGTGGGCCGGCAGGACGGGGATGTGGAAATATGCGTCCTGCAAGTCCAACGCTACCAACCAGTCTCCAGGGTCGAGGGCAGTCAAGACCTGAGCTAGGGTGAGCATCTTGAACTTCTCCTTCCGGAGGAAGCGATTGACGTTCCGGAGGTCCAAGATAGGACGCATGTCCTCCTTGTCTTTTTGGGCACCAGAAAGTAGTGGGAGTAGCAACCACGCCCTACTTCTGGGGTCGGAACATGCTCGATGGCCCTCTTGGTCAAGAGGGCCGTGACTTCCTTCTGTAGAAGCACCAAGTGATCCCCTGACATGCGGTGGAATTGAGGTGGCATGGCTGGGGGGGTGGTCTCGAAGGGGAGGGAGTAGCCCCTTCGGACAATGTCCAAGACCCACTTGTCCGAGGTGATGGTGCGCCAGTGGGGAAGGTGATGGCGGACCCTGCCCCCTACTGGCGTGCCGTGCACCTGAAAGGAGGGACTAGGAGGGCTTGGAGGCCGCGGACGGGTTGGAGGTGGTGGCCTGACCCGCACGCTGGTTGCCCGATCCGCCACGGCGGAATCCACGTCCTCGGCCACGCGAAGACGCCTGCTGCGCGGGCCGGTGGCTGGGCTGCTGACGTGAAGGGGCGCCCCTACCGTGGCCACGATAGGGGCGAAAAGCAGAAGGCAGCGGAGGGCGTGTAGCAGAAAGGCCCAGGGACTTGGCAGTAGCCCGTGAGTCCTTAAAGCGCTCCAACGCATGGTCTGCTTTGGACCCAAAAAGACCGACTCCATGAAAGGGCATGTCCATGAGAGTATTCTGGACATCCCCTGAAAAACCAGTGGTTCTCAACCAGGCGTGGCGTCGGAGCGCCACCGTCGTTGCAATCGACCTGCCCAGCGTGTCGGCGGTGTCAAGGCCACAACGGATAGTGTATTTGGCCGCATCCCTTCCTTCCGCAATGGCGCGGGAAAGCAGTGCCTGGACCTCCTCAGGGCACTGGGGCAAAACATCCGCCACCGAATCCCACAGGGAGTGGGTATATCGGCCCAAAAGACAAGCGGTGTTAACGGACCGCAAGCCAGCACTGGAGGAAGAAAAACCTTTCTTCCCAAACTGATCCAGGCGTTTGGATTCCCTATCCGGAGGAGCGGTAGGGAAGGCGGTTTGGGAAGCGGAGGCTTGGACAACCAAGCTCTCAGGAGTGGGGCGGACAGAAAGAAACAGGGGTCGCCCGGAGCGGGGCGATGGCGTCGTGACACGTTCCGATCCACAGGAGCCCCTGTGTTGGGCTTGGACCAGGCGCCCAAAAGAACGTCAGTGAGGGCGTCGTTAAACGGCAGCACAGTCTCCGCAGAGGAGGCTGCCGGCTGAAGCACCTCTGTCAAGATGTTAGGCTTGACCGTCAAAGTAGGGAGCTGGAGACGTAAGGCCCCAGCAGCCCTACGCAACACCGTACCAAAATTGGCCCCCTCCTCCGTAGCCACGGGAGGAGACAGCATGCCAGTGTCAGGGGAAGTATCCAGACCACTGGCCTCCCCTAGACTCTCTGTCCAGTCCTCATCATACTGACAGTTGCGTGTCAGAGGGTCATCAGACCCCTCCCAGTCCTCCTGGTCCTCCTCTGGTTCAAAATAAGGAGGAGGAGGGACATTTGGGACCCAAGGTCCCATCGGCGCCGGAGCCGGCGTCGAGCGACGTCGCTCCGGGTCCATGTCCGGAGCCGGAAGGAACTGGGGAACGACGCCACCCGGAGCCCAGGGCGGCGTCGAGAACGGCACCGGAGACATCGGCGCCGGCGGAGGTGTCGTGAGGTCGACCGGCGTCGATGGGGGTTGTGGAGCCGGGATCGAGGCCGGAGCCGGGATCGAGGCTGGAGGCACGGGCGACGCCGGGGCCGGAGCCGCCGGCGACGCCGGAGCAACCCCATCAGGGCCCGCGGGGCCCGAAGGCGCACCGGAGGGGCCTGACGGCCCGAAGAGGCGGGCCATGGCCGACAGGAACTCCTGTACCTTGGCCGGATCCGCCCCGAACCCGGGAAGGGCGGGTATGGCGGGGGCGACTCCACAGGCAAGTCCGGGGCCGCGGGGACGGTGCCGGGAGGGGCCTCAGCCGAGTCGCGAGACCGGCGAGGCGAAGTCTGAGAGCGACGATGCTTCTTGGACTTCTTGTGCTTAGACTTACCGGACGAAGAAGACTTCGACGCCGACGACCGGTGTGCACTCCGCGAGCGACCCCTGGACCTCTCACGCGACCGGGGCCTCCGTGGAGCCGAATGCCAGGCCTCGAGGAGCTTTGAGACCGCTCTCGCAAAGCTTTCGGGTTGAGGGCCTGGCATTCGGGACAAGACTCGGTGTCGTGGCCTCGGCCGAGGCAGAAGAGACACTCCCAATGCGGGTCGGTGACGGACATCATCCGCGCACAGGCGCCGCATCGCTTGAAGCCGGGCATCCCTACGACACCTTTATTTGGAAAAAAACAGTGAAAAATCACCAAAAAGTATGGTCAAAAATTGACCAGGGCACTGCTCTTCCCGGATCTGCGCTTGCTGGCGCGGAAAAAGAAGAACTGACGTCAGCGCGCAGGGGCGGCGCCTAAGTGCTGCCCGCGACGTCATCCCGGCGATCACGACGCCGACGACGGACGCGGAGCCGCACGACGCCGCCTACCGACGCGCAAGGGTACTGCTACGCAAAAACTTTTCCGGATCCAGCCTGACGCCTGGGGATATTCTAAGGTAAGGAATCTGTCACTAACGTGTCTCTTTCAGATATATATATATATATATATATATATATACACATACACACACACACACACACACACACATATATATATATATATATATATATATACACACATATACAATGCATGGTAATGACACGCGTTTAAAAGTATACGCGCTCTAAAAAAATGAGGGGTAAAAAAATGCATTGTAAAGGCAGGTGAAGTATTTCCCTCCGTTGTTCACTCATACAACCGCTTACTATACCACAAAACAAAACTTTGCGCCTCACTATATCAAGACTGCATATCACAATACAATTTAGCACCACTTGGAACACAAATGAAAAATACAACATACAACCCCCACCTCAAACCACTCCACATAAGACATAGCTTATTCTGTAACACTGGGCGGCAAAACACATACCCCTTCCACTTACATCAACCAGCCATGACACACATTCACAAGACACTATGCTTCCACACATTCACTCCCCGTGCCCTCTTTCTGGCAACCACATGACCATGTGTGCACCTAATGAAAAAGTTACTTACCTTCAGTAATGCCGTATCAGGTAGAGACTATCTAGCCGGATATTACTTACTTTGCGTAGAATATTCCACAGGTGTCAGACTGAATCCGGAAAATCTTAAGTACCCCTGTGCGCTTATGGGTGGCCTATATTAGGCACCCCCCCCCCCCAGCGTGATGACTTTAGTTTGTTACCGCTTCCGTGCCAGAGCCACAGCAAGAGGCAGATTACCAGTGTGCAGATTTCAAGGCGCTACAAGGAGCTTTTTAGGTGGAAAGGGCCAGTTCACAGAACAGGGAAGATGGGAGGGTCTGTAAGGAACCTGCGGCTAAATAGAGTCTCCATCAGATAAGGTGTTACTGTAGGTAGGCAACTTGTTCGCCTGATAAGAGACTTCTAGCCACAGATTACTTACCATAGAATTGATACCAAAGCAATACCTCCTCAGAGTGGGTCTGTGAACTGACGCAGACCAAAAGGTCCTGGAGGACTGAACTGGCACATGCTACTGAGCGTACTTCACTAGCAAGATGCAGGAGGCCATCATACCCAGCAGTCTAAGTCAGTCTCACTGAAATCCAGGACGGAGGTTGAAACATCAGGATCATAGTCCAAATGTCCTGCACTCCCTGCCCCAGACGGTAAGAACGGAGGGTCTGAGAAGGAGTCCGGTGTGACTTCAGCATGTTGATAGTCAACCCCAGCAAATGCAGGAGGTCCACTGTAGCCTGGAGGTGATTGACGACTGCCTGGGGCAAGCCCGCCTTCAGCAGCCAGTTATCGAGATAGGGGAAGACTGGGACCCCTGACCTCGGCAAGTGTGCTGCAACCACCATCATCATCCCCTTCATGAACATCTATGGGGCACTGATGAGACCAAAGTGGAGCACAGCAAATTGGAAATGCTACTGGCCCACAGTGAACACTGATGGGCCTGCAAAATGGGGATGTGAAAATAGGCCTGCAGGTCCAACGCTATCATCCAGTCTCCAGGGCCCAACGCAGACAGAACTTGAGCAAGTGTTAACATCTTCAACTTCTGCTTGCTCAAGAAGGCGATCTAAGATGGAATGGAGGCCTACGTCCTCCTATGGCACCAGAAAGTAGCGGGAATAGAAGCCACAACCTACTTTTTATGCTGGCACCCTCCTTTGGCCAAAAGAGCCTGAACTTCCTCGCACAACAAGGAGTGGTGGTCCTCTGTTAATCGGTCTGAGGACAGTGGCATGGGCAGTGGGGTCTCTAGGAGCAGAAGCATGGGCAGTGGGGTCTCTAGGAGCAGAAGGGTGTAACCACACCGCGTAATCTGGACCCACTTGTTGGAGGTAATGGCTTGCCATTGGGGCAGGTGGTGTCTGATCCTGCCTCCAACAGTGACCATGTTATTGCTAGGGCTTTACCAAAGGTGTTTTGAGTCTGTGGCTGCCAGGTGGTGGCAGACCGGGCATGTCTCAGGCTTTGGTCCCACGGGTCTAGCGTTGTATTGTGAACTTTGCTGCTTCCCCACCATCGGCAATAGACTAGGTGAGGAGGTCTCAAGCCTCCTCCAAGACCATGGGCAGCACTTGCACAACCAAGTCCCACATGTGTAGCTGTATCGGCCCAAGAAGCACACTGTATTTACCAACCGCAATGAAAGGCTGGCGGAAGAGCAAGGGGTAGGTTACTTACTCTGTAAGCATCCATTCGTAGTGTGTAGTGCTGCAGATTCACATGCTGTGCACACTCCTGCCATCTAGTGTTGGGCCTGGACTCTGCAAGTTTTTTTTTCCTCGAGGAAGTCTTTTACTGTCGACGTTGTGCGTAGTGTCTCATCCTCTTAGAGGTAATAGGCATGTTCAATGGCTCCTTTGTTAGATTGTAATTTTTCTCCTGCCATGCAGGAAGTGAGGATATAGTCTGCTAGGTTAGTGTTTCCTGTTCAATATGCTTAAATTTTGTGTATAGTTGACACCATTTTATGCCTGCTGGGAATGCGGGAGGGTGTATGTGAATCTACAGCACTACACGCAATGAATAGATGCTTACAGGGTAAGTAACATACTCCCATTTGTACTCTAATGTGTTGGCTGCAGATACACATGCTATGCACAGACTGTGGCGTTGGGCATTAGGTGGTGTATTTGCTTTAAATAACGTGCGTAGAACTGTTTGTCCCCTAGAATTGCTTTCTGCTGAGGGACTTTCTTTTTTTTCTTTTTCTGGCAACTGCCTCTATTTAACTTTGATAGAAAACGACCAGCAGAGGTCAGTAAAATACCAGAATCACTATAGCATTCTCTAGATTCCAGTCCATAGAAATTGTCTTCCACAAGCACCCGTAGACAATAATATTTTTTTCAAATCTTGTATTTTCAGTGATATGACCACCGAAGGCCCTGAATTTATATTAAAAACAGAGCTTTGGACTATACCATTTCCCGCTGAAAGGCAATATTTCTCTCCACGTGTTCCCATACCTGGTGTGTCACGCAGTTTGTTGCTTACTTTCGCTCCATGTTAAAGAACAGAAGATGTTTCAGCACCCAGGCTTATGTGCTGCATAGCTAAATACATATAAGGTCCCAAAGGCGAGACCGATTGCATTGCAAATGCTTGTTCCTTATGGAGTGAGCCCTTGAAGCTGTGGGCAGGACTCTTTTTGCTTTTATGTAGCAAATTTGGATGCATTTAACAATAGTTGGCATTACCCTTCCTTGGGCTTGAAAAAGCTATAAATAGTTGTGTTTTTCTAAAGGTTTTGGTTCTTTGCACATAGTACACGAGAGCCCTTGTAACATCTAGTGTATGTAGCCCATTTCTGCCACGGTCTCTGGTTTTGGGAACAAAAATATTAGATCCAGTATCTGATTTAAGTGAAAAGGTGCGATTACTCTTGGCAGAAACCTTGGGATTGTGCAAAGGCGAACTTTGTCTGGGAAAACCTGGGAGTAAGGCTCCTCTAAAGGTAGTGCATGAATCTCACTAACTCTTCTTGGCGATGTAATTGCGATGAGGAAAGCCACTTTCCATGATAGAAATTGCAATGCGTATGTATGCATTGGTTCAAAAGGTGTAAACATTAGTCAGGTTAACAAGATGTTTAGGTTCCATGATGGTACAGGTGGTGAACATGGTGGAATTACTCTTTTTAGTTCTTCCATGAAAGTTTTTATTACTGGTATCCAAAAAAAAGAGATTGATGTGTTCTGTTTTGAGGATATGCTACGATTGCTGCTAGATGCAGTCTTATGGAAGTATATGCTAGATGTGATTCTTGAAGATGTAGCAAGTAACAAACTAGTAGTTCTGATGGAGTGCAGAGGTCTATGTTGCGTGCAACACAATAGTGTACACACAACACACTCTCGTGGTTGGCCATATAGCATCTCAAGTAATTACAAGTACCCAACCTCAGGCGCCAGATTGCAAGATTGACTTGCGTTTGGGTGCCTGACTCTACCCTTGCTCTGAGTGAGAAGATCTGGAATGTTGAGAAGCTTCTTGTGATGTACTAGGGACAACTCTAGTAGCGTTGTGTACCAAGTTTGTTGTGCCCATGTTGGGGCTATGAGGATCATTTTGAGTGACATTTGTCTCAGTTTCCTGACCTACCCCTCTATCTTTAAACAGCACCCTCCCTGGCTGACTTCAGAAAGAAACTCAAGACCTGGCTCTTTGATGGATACATCGCACCCACAACAGCCAGATACCCCTTGGGGTAACAGTGCTGCACTATACAAATGAGGATTTATTGACTGTATGGAATGAGTCGGAGAGGAGGAAAAGCATATGCAAATATCCCTGACCAGTTCATCTACAGAGCATTGCCCTTGGACTGTGGATATGGGTGCCTGGATGCAAGGCTTTGGCATTTTGCATTTTCTGCGGTAGTGAAGAGATCTATACTTTGTGTTCCCCACAGTTGAAAGCACGTGTGTAGGACAAGTGTGGACTTCCCATTCGTGGACATGTTGTTGAGTACTGCTTAGGTGGTCCGCTACTGAGTTGTCCACTCCTGGCATGCATTGTGTCAGGAGGTGGATTCTGTGACTGATGGCCCATCTCCATACGAGTTGTGCCAGTTGAGACCGCTGTAATTAATGTGTCCCTCCCGGTTTTTGCATGTAGTAAATTGCTGTCATTGTCTGTGCGTAGAAGGACATTTCTGGATCATTGATGTGAAACATCTGAAGATGTACAGATCACTAACCCTGTACCGTAATGTCCTCCATGTGAACACCCCAACCCATGAGTGATGAATCTGTAGTGATCATCACTTGGACAGGGTCCCTAAAGGCTCTCCCAGTTAGTGTGTTCTGTGTATGCCACCATTTTAGTGCCTGATGGACCATGGGTGAACCCAACACTAGATCCTCCAAGTTGCCCCAGTCTGTGACCACTGAGATGCTAGACACTCCTGTAGGAGTCGCAAATGTAGCCTTACATGCGAAACTATTGCTATGCAAGATGCCATCATTCCTAGGAGACTCATCACTATCCTGACTGGGAGGCAATGACGTGGCTGAAAAAGAGCCAGCTGGTTCTGGAGATTGAGAACCCTTCGTGTATTGGGGCAAGCTTTTGCTGTGATCGAACTGAGTATGGCTCCAAGATATTGCTGTATTTGGAGTAACAGTAAATGGGATTTTGTTGCATTTATTGTGACTACCAATTTGTGGAATTGGTTAATAGTGGTTTGTGTGTCCTGTAGATATTTCTGTTTGCTGGACCTCTTGATCGTTCAGGTAAGGAAAGACATGAATGCTTTTCCCTCTCAGACTTGCTGCCACTACAGCTGGAAATTTGGCAAACACACGTGGGGCCATGGTTACCCCAAATGGTAGCACCTTGAACTGATAACTAGGTCCACTTACCACAAACCGGAGGTACCGGCGAAGTGTGGGGTGTATCGGTATATGAAAGTATGCGTCCTTCAGATGTAATGCGGTCATTAAGTCGCCTTCTTGAAGTAGTAGTTATACATCCTGTTGTGTCACCATGTGGAAGTGTTCGGACATGATGTGCAAATTGAGTGGGCGCTGGTCCAACAGGGGACAGGTTCCATCCTTTTGTTGGGTATTAGGAAGTATAAGGAGTATACTCCTATTCCTTGGTGTTTGAATGGGACAGGTTCTATGGCCCCTTTTTGCAGCAGCACCTTTACCTCTAACAGGTGTAGGCGATGAGGACTGAGGCAGTGTTTGCGCAGGGACATTTGGTGGTTAACTTTTTAGTTCTGGAGCATCCCCGGTGCTTTGTGATGCTGCTCTTTTGCGCGTCATAGGTACCACTAAGGAGTTGGCAGTAGAGTGACCTCTGATGTAGAGAGGGGGCAAAGGCCTGTATTTCCTCTAGATTCAGGGAGCGAGTAGAATTGATTTCACAGGATCTTTAAAATTTCATTGGAAACTTTAATTATTGAGCCTAGCATTGGTAGGCTCTGCACTGCTCCCTCTGTCCTGGAGAGTATCTCTACCAGGAAATCCATCTCCTATTCTGTACTGTGCAGTGGTAATTTAGAATACTCTGTTGCCCACTGTATTACACTATGATAGGAAGAGGTATCTTCTGGTGGAGACGCCTTGGCTGGGATAGGTAGTTCTAGGTCTGTGTCCGGAAGTACCACATCATTGTCATCCCATGGGTCTGGGCTTAGTTGCGTGTTTCACTTTGAATCGGAGTAGTAAGTCTCATGATCAGGGCTGTGTACTTCCTCTGATCTGGGAGTGGGCGAGGGTGACCTAGTGCGTGGTGACACTGGCCTGCTTTGTGGCATGGGGCTTGTGGCTCTATGCACTGTGGCCATCCTTTTTGGCAATGGCTGTGTAATATCCAATTCTTGACTTTGTCGCATGGAAGTTTTTTCTTGCTTACAACAAAGCTGTGATCTGAACATCTGATAAAGACATTGATGTAATGCCTTGATTCGCCATCAAGGTGGAGTGGGGGAGGGGGTTGGTGCAGCGCAAACTTGCCTACTCTTTGCACGTCAAAGAAAGCAATGAGAAGGTCTTCAGCTGGCGGATGGCATTTCTGCATGAACTGTTGAAGGCCTTTGAAGACAGTGCCTTCTTCGGTAAGTATGGGCTTATGTGGTGTTTTTGCCCGATCTGTTTTTGTTGCAGAGGAAGGTGCTTTTGTTTTTAGCGTCTGAGGAGCCGAGGTCTTCTTCAGCATCGAGGAGTGGCCATGCTCTTTCCCCTGGTCAGGGTCGAGGAGTGTCTCTGCTCCATATGGCGAGTCTCTTGTATGGCTCCGAATGTTTGTCCGGCGCCGAAACGTGGCGGCTTTGCTGGCGCCGAGGCCGATGGTTGTTTTGGCATAGATATCGGCCTGGTATCTGCTCCATGCTTCTCCTTATGCCTGAACCCCAATTGGGATTGAGAATGTGCTCTTCCTGTCTCTGCTTCGATGGAATCTTAGACGGTTCCAGCGGTCGCGGCGGCGGCATCAGGAACAGCGCCACAGGATCAAACTCTGGCTGTGGTTGTGGATTCGTAACCGGCATCAGTCCGGATCCAGGGAAGGATCGAGAGGGCCCAACTGGCGCAGAGAGAGAACCTATTGGCTGATAACCAGTTGGGGCATTTTCTGAACTCGTGGAGCTAGAAGGCACTCCGGAGTGGTCCGGTCACCCAATTATGAGGTACAAGGCCTCATAAAACTGAGTAAGCGGAATCAGGAAGGCACGAAGTGGACCCAGACTCGAGCTCTGCAGGTGAAGTGCGGGAGTGGGTCCTAGACTTGTGGCGTTATTCCCATGCCTCGCCGTCTGACTTGGACCAACACAGTGAAGTCTAAGACCGTTTCGACTTCTTGCCATTCTTGTGCAACTTGCCCGAAGACTTTGATCACAACAATGACCAGCAGAAACTACTCAGGAGATTGGGACTGGGACCTTCCACGCGACTGGGACCTGGAGGGGTGCAGAGTGACCAGATGTCGAGCGCTAGAGCTTAATCGTCTGCTCCCGAATCACTTTAAGATTGATAGTGCAGCAGTCGTTACAGGCCCTGGAGTCCTGGTCTAGCTTCAGGCTCCACAAGCAAACCAGGTGGGGGTTCGGCACAGACATTTGTCTGTGGCAAGCACCACAGGGTTTAAAACCCACATCCCTAAGCACACTGGGAGCAAAAATGTTTTGACAAAATGTAGAAACTAGACAGGTGGGGGGGCGGGGGAGAAAATCAAGGTAGCTCTTCTGAAATAGTGCTTTTGGCATAGAAAGAAAGGAAGTTTAGTCAACATGTTGGGAGGGCACCTAGATAGGCACCGCGCACGTCACTTCCAGCGTGGACAACACCTACGACAGAACCGTACGCCGCCCCCTACCGGTATGCAAGAATACGGCATATGATTTTTTAGATCCAGGCTGACACCTGGGGAATATTCTATGGTAAAGCATTTACCGCTAAAAGTCTATCAGGTACACTCCTCTGTCCACCAGACAGTTTCTTCTAAACACATGAAACACTTCAAGGAACAAAACTAAATGAGCAGCAGGGATACAAATCATAAAATAACTAAAGGAACAAAGTCTTAGAACTGGGAGTTCACTGTCAAAAGGACCTAGGAACCTGAAGGCCGGGATCACACTAAGGCAAATTACGCTGAAAAAAGGAAACAGGAGAACAAGGAGAATGAGAATGCAGAGTCAACAGCTCTGGTTGGATTATAGTGGGTCAAACCAATCCCAAAGAGCATAAAGCAACATTCTAGAGTCAATAAACAAGTTTACTAAGAAACCTCAACACTGCACTGGATGGAAATGAACAGAATGACCAAACTGGCAAATGTTCCAACGAATCTAGGTCAGCTACGTCCAGCCCAGTTAGAGCAGCTCAGCAACAAATAAGGCACTGTGACCACTACAACGCAGACACTGTCTGAGCTTAGGAAATGCAGTAGTCTTGCAGTTTCAGGGTCCAAAGCAGCATCAAAATAAAAGACAACACCACTGGAGATAATTTCGGTGGAGGGTAGCAAGATCTGAAAAAACACTAACACTCCCACATGGTTTGGATAGCACGTAACAAGACCCTCGCCACTATAAAGCAAATATTTGAGGAAACTCCTCTGCAAAGCACATACGCTCACTTTGGACAGGGCTGATTCACCCGAGACACCCTATAGAAGATCGCACATTGGCAAAGCAACAAAAAATAAAAAAAGTTCTGCAACAAAAAGCAATGTGCAAGTCCAGTGGTTGCCTAACAAAGTATGTTATGCATTTTTATAAAGCCTATTAGTTTTATTCAAAAACAATGTGCAAGCCTTGGTTTCTTCTTTAGGAATAGATGGACTTCAACCTAGGAAGTAACTTGGAAAATATGCACTTTATAGACAAATATACAACTTACCTCAAGCTAAACAGTAATGCATGCAACATGACATTCAAGAAAGATTCTGCAGATATCAGAGCACACTGTAAGAAAGGTCACCTTTACTCACAGTATTCAAATGAATGTTAAAATGTCAAATTTAATAAAACAAACCGCATACTGCGAAGCATTTTAAAGGTTTATTGTACAGATTACCTCCAGTATATGAACAATGAAAAGTGAAGACTGGCATGGATCAGCATAGAAAAGTGTCATTGTTAAAATTGCCTCCTGCAGCTTTACAGAGATGCCATTTTTACTTAGATTTGGGCTACATGCGAGCCTGTCAACATTTTAAACATATGAAAAAGCAAGTTCTTTCAAAATGAATTATATATATATATATATGTATTTTCCAATCACATTGCATCGATACCATCAAAGAAACGTCGGGATACAGACTCCAAATATAAGTGCCAATACTTTATTTCACACAGTTCGCCATGACACGTTTCGGCCAAGCTTGGCCTTGATCACACAACGGAACTCCCAAAACTATTTAAAGTGCACATGTGATATCTGACCTCAAACATGAAAAACAGACTGATCAGTCGGCTTTGTTACTATCCATATTCAACTCATTTGGTTACAATTCAGAAACGTAACATAATTTAAATGGAAAATTGAAATAATCCCAATTATGTTACACAACATTGCATAAATACTCAACCATTACAACCGCATATAACATAGAAATGATTGAAGATATACTTTTTTGGCTTTAGCAGCAAAGATTGAGCCCCATCCTATTTGGGCCAATGAGCAAACAACGCACTTGTGCCAAATACGCACTTTGTAACTGTAGTAGCAAAAATCAGACCTAATCTTATTTGGGTCTGTGTGCAAAACAACGCAATTGTGCAAAATTCGCTCAATAAGTGAATAGTGCATTTTGTTTTCTATTGGCTGCTGTTGTCATTGCAATTGCGCCCCAAGTGAGCTTAGTTTGAACCACAGAATGTCTGATCTCAAATCACATTTTATATAAACCATTCTATTAAAAATATGGTAGTTTTCTAAATATAAAAAAGATTTTTTAGCGATTGATGTATTATGTCAGTGTATATGGTTTGCAGCAGAAGATTAGTGCCCACCGATTTCACCAGTATACCTTAGTATGGATTACGTTACTTAGCATGTAAGCATCTGTTCTTGGCATGTAGAGCTGTAGATTCACATGCTTTGCATACTCCTGCCATCTAGTGTTGGGTCCGGATGTTTGCAAGTTGTTTTTCTTCGAAGAAGTCTTTTCCAGTCACGAGGCAAAGTGACTCCTCCTTTCGGTGATTGTGTGCATGGGCATCGACTCCATTGTTAGATTGTTTTCCCGCAAGAGGGTGAGAATGGAGTAAGTGTAGTATAGAAATGTCCATGCGTATATAATGTGAATAATAAGAACTGCAACAACCATAGGTGTCCGGGGAGGACGGAGAGAGCATGTGAACCTACAGTGCTACATGCCAAGAACAGATGCTTACAGGGTAAGTAACATAATCCGTTCGAGGCATGTGTGCTGTAGATACACATGCTTTGCATAGACTGTATAGTAGAACCCTCCAAAAACAGTGGCTAACCAGTGGGTGTTGCAGTTGTTTGAAAGAGTTTTTAGCACTGCCTGTCCGACATTTGCTTGTTGACGTGCCAAAACATACACACAATAAAGTTTTGTAAATGTGTGTGGTGTAGACCATGTAGCTGCCTTACATATGTCAGCTATGAGAATGCTTCCTAAAAAGACCATATATGCTCCTATTTTGCAAGTAAGAATGTGTTCTAGGAGGTACTGTTAAAGTTCTTTTAGCTTTTTACATAGCAAGTTTGAAAACATTTGACAATCCATCAGGAAATACCGGCTTTTGAAATAGGCTTTCCTTTATGAGGTGGAGCAAAAGCAACAAAAAGTTGTTTTGGGAAAATCTTTTGTCCTATCCATGTAGTATAATAATGCTCTTTTGACATCCAGTGTGTGTAGAGCTCTTTCTGCTACTGAATAAGGTTGAGGAAAGAACACAGGTAACTCAACTGATTGGTTAATATGAAAAGCAGAGACAACCTTTGGAAGAAATTTTGGATTTGTACGAAGAACTATTCTATCTTTATGAAGTTGAAAGAAGGGTTCTTCTAAGGTTAATGCCTGTAACTCACTAACACGTCTTAGTGAAGTGTTAGCTATTAAGAAGGCAACTTACCATGAAAGAAATTGTAGTGAACAATTGTGTAATGGTTCAAAAGGTGGGCACATAAGTCTTATAAGAACAATGTTAAGGTTCCAGACAGGTGCAGGTGGTACCCTGGGTGGTATTATTCTTTTAAGGCCTTCCATTAAGGTTTTGATCACAGACACTTTGAACAAAGATAAATGTTGCCTGTTCTGAAGATATGCAGCTACTGCTGCAAGGCGTAGTCGAATAGATGTGTAGGCTAAACCTGCGCGTTGTAGATGTAAAACAAATAATATTTTGTATGGATGCATCTAGCAGATCAATTGAATTATTAGTACAATATATGACAAATCTTGTCCACTTTGCTGCATAACATGCTCTAGTGGTAGGTCTTCTTGCTTCTTTAAGAATTGTCATACAATCTGGTGGTAGGTTTAGATAACCAAACTATGACCTCAGGAGCCAAATCGCAAGGTTGAGATCTTTGGGATTTGGATGTCTGATTTCTTCACGGTTCTCTGCGAGTATATTTGATGTTATGTGAAGCTTCTGATGTGGAATCACTGACAATTCCAACAGTGTTATGAACCATGGCTGACGAGCCCATGGGGGAGGTATGAGAGTCAGTGTGAGAGGTATGCCTGAGTTTCCGAACCAGAAATGGAAGGAGAGGGAGAGGCGGAAAAGCGCAAGCAAATATCCCTGACCAGTTCATCCATAGGGCATTGCCTTTGGATAGGAGAGGGTGTGACACCTGGAGGCGAAGTCTGGGCATTTTGAGGTCTGTGCCGTGGCAAAGAGGTCTATTTCTGGAAATCCCCATTTTTTAAAGTGCAGAAGGAGAACTTGCGGGTGAAGATCCCATTTGTGTATTTGTTGTTTCTTTCTGCGGAGGAGATCTGCAAAGATGTTGTCTGTGCCTGGAAGATGCTCTGCTAGTAGATGGATTTTGTGAGTAATTGCCCACGCCAAATGGTCTGAGAGAAGCGTGACAGTCGTAGAGTGCGTGTCCCCCCCGCTTTTCTATATAGTACATGGTCATATTTTACGTCTGGATTAAGACAACTTTCTTTACTAGGTGAGGTAGAAATGCTTTCAAAGCTAGTTGAACTGCTTGCAACTCTAGTTAGTTGATGTGATAGTTGTGTTGTTTGGGGTTCCAAAGGCCCTGAACTGTTAAGTGTTGTAAATGTGCCCCCCACCCTGTGAGAGATGAGTCTGTTGTGAGCACGACTTGTGGAATAGGGTTGATGAAGAGCCGCCCTTTAGACACATTTTGTGTGTTCCACCATTGCAGAGAGCAAGGAGTGCGGCTGTCTACCAACACTAGATCTGTCAGCTGACCCTGTGACTGATTCCATAGTTGTGCTAAGCATTATTGTAGAGGGAGCATGTTTAGTCGTGCATGAGGCACTATCTCAATGCATGATGCCATCATCCCTAGTAACTGTATGAATGTTCTGGCTGGGAGATACCAGTTGACTTGAAACTGTCGTAACAGTCTGTAAATTCTGAATCCTGGCTACATTGGGATATGCTAGATCTATTTGAGTGTTTACGATGGCTCCTAGATATGGTTGTGTTTGATTGGGTTGAAGATGGAATTTTTGTATGTTGATTGTGAATCGGAATTCATGTAGAAGGTTTAAGGTAATTTGAGTGTGAGCCGCTACTACTGCTAGGCACTTGGTGAACACTCTTGGTGCAGTTGTTACTCCAAACGGAAGCACTTTGAATTGATAAGGATTTTTCAATATCAAAAATCTGAGGTATTAGCGATGTGCTGGGTGGGTTTATAAAAGTACGCGTCCTTTAAGTCTAGCGTAGACAAAGTCACATTTCTGCAAAAGTGGAATTACTTGTTGTAGAGTGACCATGTGGAAGTGTTCTGATAATATGTATAGGTTTAGATATCTGAGATATAATAGAGGTCTTAATGAACCGTCTTTTCGGGGAATTAGGAAGTAGAGAGAATATTCTCCTGTTCCTTGTTGTTGTAATAGGACGAGTTCTATAGCTCCTTTTGTTCGAAGTGCTTGTACTTCTTGTTTGAGTATATCTTTGTGTTCCAAAGACAGTTTGTGAATACGAAGGGAGGGTTGCTTGTGAGTTCCAGGCAGTAATCATGTTGGATAATATCCAATACCCATTTGTCTGTTATTGACTGCCAAATGGGTAGAAACTGATGTAATCTTCCCTCTACAGGTGATGAATGTTCGGGGGGAGGGGGGTTTGATATCAAGTCACTGTTAGTAGAGGGTGGGGTACGTGATGGTGTACTTCTACCTCTTCCTTTGAAGTTGTTACCTCTATATCCACCTCGATAAAACCCTCTAGAGTAAGACTGTACCTGAGCTTTATATGAAGATGTGGAGGCATCTGTAGTGTTATTTTTGACTAAAGGAACCTCTGTTTGATGGGGACTGAAAGGCGCCCATTGATTTTGCCACTTCTGTGTCCTTTTTAGGTCGAGCCTCGAGTAGCGCGCAAGCGCTGCTTAGAGGCGAAGACTTATTGTAAGCGAGTTTTCAAAGCAGTCCAACAAACGCTCGTGCGTCGTGGCTGGCCTTTTTGAGATGGGTATGCGCGGCAAACATGTGTTTCCAATTATCGTGCCCAGACGCGGGCGCAATAAGTGGAAACACATGTCTGCCGCGCGTACTCATCCAAAGGCCAGCCACGACGCACAAGCGTTTTTGGGACTGCTTTGCAGGCTGCCGCGCCGCTCGCCCCGCTCCATGTCCCCCGATGCGCCCCGTAGTTTCCGGCTTCGCTCACCTTCTGCGGCTCACCGCTCGCGGCCCCGCTCCCCACATGATTTCCGCCGCTCGTTTTGTTCAGTTAATGGTTTGGGGGAATAAATACCATGCTTCGCATACAATGATAAATTGTATAGTGCGATCATAGCTGAGGAAAAAGTGGAGTACTGTACAACACCAGGTACATCAAAGGGGGTGGCATGTTTATTCAAATGTATACTACTACATGTCCATCTTTAGTTGTAGATAAATTAATTGACTTGTAAATAATCAGACTAGCTTCTGTCACGTGGCAGCCAGGGGTTCGAACGCAGATCCTCGGGTTGATAAATTGGCACCTTAACCACTAGACACAAATTCCCTTTGAACGTCAATCACTATTACATGTCCTCCCTTTAAAGTGCTCTTTTTTTTTCCGGTAGCATGCATATTTTGTTTAGAATTGAATTGCAACACCTTAACCCCTACAGCGTGGTAAATCCAGAGCCTCAACTTTATTTTACTGAAACATCCTACATATGACCTCACTAGCACCTTACAAACAAGAATGCACCGCAGAGCTGACTTCAATACGTAAACACGATTCGTGTTGACCTTGTAAGGCGTTGACAGCTGGCAGAGGGTTAATTCTATTGTATCTCCTGCGGTTCTAGCCATTGCTTTCGAAATTAATCCATTAACACAATCCGTTCTCATTACCAGATTAGCTTTACTTAATCCACTTGCTGAGTTAAAAAAAAATAATCAGAATTACTCACTTAGTCTTTCTGTTGCATTAACCGCTGGAGAAGCAAACATTCGCGGCAACGTCAGGCTGCAACCATAAATAAAAGGGGAACTAGCCCCTGTACTGCCATGCCACCTGTGGAGCTGTAATTTAACGCTACAGGCTCACACACCCCGAGCTCCAAAGTGACTCCGAGTCGCAAACGGCGCAGCCAATCGGTTCACTCCTCGTAACAAGTCTGAGTGTCCGCGAGGAGGTGGAGGTGCAGGTGCAGGTGCTGCACGAGAACAGAGGTGAGATGTGCCGCTCAGGAATCTGCTTATATCCGGAAGCCCTTCTGCGGGGTATCCGGAGAGACCTCACCTCGTCACTGTTCGTAGGGTGTAGAAGCAGGCAGGTAATGGGCACAGGCAAGTTAGCTGCCCGTCGGACTTCTCTCCCTCTGGTATGTAGGTCACAAGCGTGCTCCTCGAGCAGGCTCTGCCCTAAAAGCCACGCACGCGTCTGAACCGGATCTCTGCTTATCTGTTTCCTTTAAAAATAATTATTCCATTTAAAGTTGTTCTAGTTAACAATTATCGGTGTTTTGCAGGCAGTCCATTACACAGCACTTGTTGGCGTGGCTGTGCAAATATTTACTAAATGGCCACGCGCTGCCTGTCGTTTTTGCAGACTTTTCCGTACCTTTATCCTCGTTCATGCCAGTAGCACCTTACTTCCAAATACTTCTAATAAAAACCCCTATTTAAACTTCAGCCTGCACACAATTCAGTGACTGTAAATATTTGCTTTGTAAATGCTGGATCGAAACACAGTCTAGCCGGTTTTCAGCATTAAAACAGGTCATCTTTCCAAGTTTTAACTCATTACATTTCGGCTGGTCTATTTTAGTATTTAAGAAAGCTTTGAAACCCGTTTGGATTTCTCTCAGAGCAAAAGATGCTTGCGTCACGTGCCTGGTATTTTGGAGAATCATCGGGGTTCGGGCGTCAGTGCAAAGAGGCTGCGCAGCTTAACCCTATCACTGCCCCAACCAGAGCAAGGGCGTGGCTACACTCCTCTCATTAATAGACAGCCGCAGATCTCCCATCCCTTTCCAGCAAAGGTACCAAGAACATTCACTGGGTACAAAGACACACCTGGTGCTTTAATTACATGTTGGGAAAATGCCTTTCAAAGGGAAAAATACCATACGAGTATTCCGAGAGTGCGGGCCTTACTGTGTTATCCACAGAAGAGGAATTGTTGGACAGCATTGGGTGTGTTCAGGGCTTTAAGTGGGATGAAAAAACTGGGGGGTCTCTCGAAGGGCGTGGCCAATGTAATTAAGGGCGTGGCTTAAAACACGTAAGCTAAAAACCTGTGCTTAGCCATAGTGTGCCGCCCGACTTGTATTTTGCTGTTTCTGTCATTACATCCGGATATATTATACAACAAGTAACATCATACCTACAACCAGTCAGGACTATTGGCTTTGTCAATGGTTGTTAGTTGCATATGATAAATAAGCAGCAACTATGGCTTGTATATAATATTGAAAAAGCTTCCACTTAAAGCCCTGGTGACACCACGACAATGTTGCTGCTCCTGCGTTTCAAAAAGAGAAGGGAAATCCAGAGAAACAAGCATTGGCATAGCCAATAGGTCTCGCTTTTGGGACCTTATAAGTGTTTACCCATGCAACAGTTGATGTTGTTGCACCAAGGATATTGTGCTGCATAACTAAATACTTATAAGGTCCCAAAAGCAAGACCTATTGGCTATGCCAATGCTTGTTCATCTTTTCTAGCGATTGGTCTGAGGCCCAAAAAGGTGTTCTTTGTCAAATTGTGCATTAAGTATAGTTTGTTGAACCTCTGGTTTGAAACCAGAAATTCGGAGCCATGCATGCTTTCTTAGTAGAATGCTGGTATTGAGTCCTCAAGCTGCAGTATCTGCAGCATCTAAAGCACATCTAATGGATGAATTGGAAATAAGCTTACCTTCTTGCAGCATTTCTTGGCCTTTTTTCCTGTGTTCTTCTGGAAGATATTGTAATAATTGTTCCATCTCATCCCAATGTGCCCTATCATACCTAGCCAACAGGCCTTGAGTGTTGGCTATTTTACCAATGATTGGCTGATTGAGCAGCTACTCTTTCCAGAAGCATCTATTAATTTTGATTCCTTATCAGGAGGAGGTGCTTCTCCTGAGCTTTGTGAATGTGCTCTTTTACGTGCGTTTGAAACCACTAAGGAATCCAAAGGAAACTGACCCTTAATAAAGACCGGGTCAGTTGGAGGGGAGTTATATTTTTTTAATCCACTCTAGGTGTTAGAATACGGGATCCTTAAAAAATTCATCTACATGCCTCATCATACCCTTTAACATAGGCAAAGACTGAGATGTTCTGTGTGTATTCCCTAAAGTTTCAAAAAGGAAATCTTCTAGGTCTTCTTTGTGTAAAGTGACCCCATGATAAGTGGCTGCTCTAGCAATGAACTCTATATATATTTATTATCAGGAGGGGAAGGTTTGTCTGGATATAGATCAGGATCTGTCCCCTCTGGTGGATCTATGTTATAGTCATCCCATGGGTCAGGTATCTGATCATCATTGTCCTCGTTATCAGCTATATCTGGATCTATATCAGGAGACCCTGGAGGTGAAATATGTAACGGGTCTGATGCTGGTATGACGGGTACTGGTGAAGAGGGTTGAGTGGTTGGAGAAATGTTAATAGGACTAGTAGCTATGTCCTTTTCCTGTTTCAGAGGTATTCTATAATCAGTGTCTATTTTCCTTTTGGCAGGTGATATCACTGGCATAGTGGTAATGTGTCCAGTTTGCGGGTTAATACAGACTGTCTTCTGTTTGGGATCTAGCTTGTGCTGCATTTTCTCCAGAATCGGCTCTGGTGGCTTCATAGGAGCATCTTAGTTTTTCGGTGCCAAAATTTTCAGCGCAAACTGGATCGGTCTTTTTTTTTTTTATATCTTTCGATGCCAAATGCTTCGGAATCAAGGGAGTGTCATCTCGGTTCAAGCCCGAACCGGAAGGCTTGTCTTTCTGTTTCGGTGCCGAGCCAAGAGGCGGGCGTTGGAATCAGAGTCTCGGTGCCTACCATGGCCTGATGGCAGTGGTGGCCCAATAACCTTTGGCTTGGTCGGAGTGGGTTTGGTAGGTAAAGGGGCTTTGTTACTCACAGCACCCTGTCCAGATGGAACGTCGTGGGACTCAAGCTCGATCTCCAACTCTGAATCGGAGACCTGGACGGAAAAGGCCTTTTCTGCCGCCGCCTTCATCTCTTCTTGTTCGACATCTTTGCCGAAGATATCGGGAGTTTCCTCAATAGTCTGTCACTGCATGTCTCTCTTCTTCTTTATGTTCCGGAGACAGACAAAGGTTACAGACCTTATGAAGATCGGTGCGCAGGTATTTGGAATGGCACCTAGGTCACAGTTGGAATTACGTCCGTTCCATCGGCCGAAGACAATGCAGGATCTTTGAGTGGAAACAGTAGAGGAGCTAGGCCCGAAGGCCGTGGTTAGAGTTTTCTATGGAGAATGAAGTTTTCCGAAGTTCTTCGACACGCAGAAGATAGTAACGCGATCGAAACAATACCGACGAGGGTAGAGTGAATTGCGGACTGAAGGGATCCAGATTGTTTCGAATCGGAGAACAGAAATACACGTCCGAACCCGATGGCGGAAAAAACAATCTAACAATGGAGTCGATGCCCATGCGTGCAATCACCGAAAGGAGGAGTCACTGTGCCTTGTGACTAGAAAAGACTTCTTCGAAGAAAAACAACTTGCAAACATCTGGACCCAACACTAGATGGCAGGAGTATGCTAAGCATACATGCCTCAAACATATATTTAACAGTCAAACTTTTTAAAAACATTCAGTCACTGGATGATGTCATCAGGGATGTCACTGACCATGTCATGAGTGATGTAATATGTGAGGTCATAACCAGTGCATTGCGGGGGCACGAGTTATTGTTAGCTCAGCTAACTATAACTGCTGAATTTCTCTGGTTTTGTACGAGTGAAATGTCAACCTACCTATAATGTCCCTGTAACCTTTGGGTTTTTTCAGTGAATTTCTAAGGTTTTTTTAACTAGTAGTCATGTTTGCAGAGTGGTGGAGAAAGAGGGCTCGGCCTTCGACCAGCTCTCAGGAATCCCGCCGTGTAGAATTTACAGGAGGTACCAGGAGGGCTTCTTGGCATCTAAGGTCCCTCAGGAGTAAAGTGGGCTTCATGCCCCAGCAGTAGTGCAACACGAGCCGAGTCTGTAGAGTGATGGAGAAAGGGAGCGTGGCCTCCGAATACCTCTTGGCAATCCTGCTGTGTGGGACTTACTGGAGTTCACAGGAGGGGTAGTTGGCCTCCAAGGACATCCTTGGGGCCAACAACCCCTCCTGTTACCTCCAGTAAGTACCACACAGCAGGATTGCTGGGTGGCCAACTACCCCTCCTGTTACCTCCAGTAAGTCCCGCACAGCAGAATTGCTGAGACCTGGTTGAAGCCCATGCCCCCTTTCTCCACCACTCTGCAAACACGTCTCCTGGCGCACTACTAGTATGGGGATGAAGTCACCTTGGCTATTGAGGGTCCTTGGGGGTCAACTACCCCTCCTGTTACCTAGAGGAAGTACCACACAGTGGGTTCGCCGAGAGGTTTTCAGTGGCCACACATCCTTTTTCCACCACTCTGCAAAAGTGCCTCCTAGCGATCTACTAGTTGGTGGTTTGAAGTCCCCTTGACTCGAGGGTCCTTGGGAGCGGACTAGCCCTCCTGTTACCTCCAGTGAGACCCACACAGCTGGAATGCTCAGAGGTCGGCAGAGGCCGCGCCCGCTTTCTCCACCACTCTGCAAACGCACGTCCTGGCACACAACTGGTTGGGGTTAGCAGTCCACTTTAGTCCCGAGGTCCTCAGGAGGCAAGGGGACCTCATCCCCCCACCAGCAGTGCGACGAGAGGCGGGTTTGTAGAGTGGTGTAGAAAGGGATTGTGGCCTCCGACCAGCTCTCAGCAATCCTGCTGTGTGGGGCTTTCTGGCAGTAATAAAAGGTCTTGTTGGCCCCTAAGGACACTCAGCAGCTAAGGGGACTTAAGCCCCCAACCAGCAGCGTGCCAGGAGGCGCTTGCAGAGTAGTGGAGAAAGGGCGTGGGCTTCCAGCGAGTTGACAGCTTTTGTTTATTTTTTTTTGCTTTTTTCTATGTTTTAGGAAGGGGGCACATGGCCGCCCATCCATGGACCATTTTGGGCCAGAGGACCCCCAAACCCCAGGGTATGAACCTTTAAAAAAAGAACAAACACACACACACACACACACACACACACACAACCACACACAACAATCCTGGCTCGCCACCGCCTTCCGAAGACGCAAACAGGTACGGACCACTCGATAAAGATGGTGAAATACGGTGCTTTATTGACCATTAAAATACACAGCAACCAGTCAGTCCTTGGCCAGTGCCCAGCATGACGCGTTTCGACCGTTACTACACGGTCTTGATCACATGACGCGCTACTCCGTGTAAAACCTTTAAATAGCTAAAAATCTGAAATCACACCTGAAAGCAATTAAACTCCTGCTCCGTGACAATAGATATAGACAACAGACTAATGACATCTGCAAATGTTACAAATTGATGATAATAAATAGCTAAAAATCACCTAAAATATACAAGGAGATTTAAGAACAGTAAGCTATTATTAAAGTAGACAAAATGTCATGGATTAAAACAAGGAAACAGAATTTCAATGCACTATGTATGTATTTTTCTCTGTCAAAATGACAATAAGGTACTGATTGACCTAAAGCGGATTCCTTGCATGAAATGTTGTGCCAATACCAAATGTAAACCGATACTCCTAATACAAAATGTCAAAGTGCCGTCCATACAATATTGCACATGACTCAAAGTGCAACGTAATCAGGTACTAAAGTGAAAAAAGTGCCAGTGCAAAAACTTCATGAAAAATCACTTCTACTCAATAGGAAACTGAGCTTCCCGGAGCCCCGGAAAAGCCCAATCATAAAAAAAGGGAGAGTTAAAGTGCAAGTGCTCAAGCGGCTCAAATAGCAGCAGAAAAATTCGCAAGGAAGACAAAGGGATGTAGGCAAAATACCTAAAA